>LBNU01004615.1:11015-28054 GCA_014162995.1 Artemisia annua | reverse complement strand
AAAAAAAAAAAAAAAAAAAAAAAAAAAAAAAAAAAAAAATATCAGAGAATAAAATATTGGAATAAGAAATTAGCGAAAATTAATGTAGATCGGAAAGCATAAACACCCAACGTAATTTATCAAATCCATCACCGTCATTTCATGATGTAATGCTTATTTAACCCACCACCGCTATTTTATAATATTCGTTTTCTTTGTCAAACCGATCATCAAACAATTGTAGTCGTAATAACTAAATCTAAACTCGTAAATAATATATCACTTTAATACAAACATACTCACAAACATAAAAAATATAAAAAATAGTTTGCACCACTTAAGTGGTCTCCCTGCACAACCAAACTAGTTCCAAGAATCTACCACCACGCGTGATGATAATGTTGTAACAAGGGACGTGGTTCATCATGGTGGATTTGGTGTCCATTACATAACGGCCTTACATGCGATTAATTAAAATTCGAGAAAAAAGGACCTAATATTCAAATGTTTGAAGAATACAGTTAGCTTATGACATAGAAAGACATGAGATGAGACCAACATCGATTATAAATTCTATAAAGATGTAATGATAAAAATCTAATTATTCATTTTTTCTTTTCTTGAAAATGAAATATATTGCAAACTAAGCGACAAAAAATAAACCATCGCGACGAGAATTTTTTTTATCTTTCAGTAGATAGCCACTTCGATATATATTCGACGAACTTTTTTTTGAGTTTTTTTTGGCTGAAATGTATGCTATGAAAAATCACATGTGATTTTTTCTTCTAAAAATCACGTGCAATTTCACAAATCACATGTGATCTTCATAAATCAGATATAATTTTTAAAATAACAAATGAACTCTGATTTTATAAATCACATATGATTTTTCAAGGCGTAAATTTCAACTTTTATAAAGAAACTTGAAAAAGAATTCATCTAAAGTATTTGGAAGTGTCAATCTATAGAAAGATGATTTAATTCTCATCATAATAGTATGATTAGTTTCGCATAACGATTAATGTGAGATAATTAATTTTTAAAAAGAAAGATGAAAATGTGTTTTTTTTTAGTTTGATGAAATAAAATTATTAGCCAAAATTTGTTAATCTGATCTTTAGAGAATTTCTAAACTATCTGAAAAACATAAGAATATAATATAATAAGACATATGCCTACAAATTTTAAAATAAAATTAAATGCTCCATTATACACACTCTCTCTGTAATACCTCGTAAATTATCCAGTCATTAATTATCGCAAAACACGAAGTAATTTATTATGAAGATTTAATTAACCATTTTCACGTCTAAATTTTTTTTTTACAACAAATTCTTTATACCTCATGTTATGATACCAGTTTAGTAGCACCCCATCGCATGTATGCTTCCGCTGGACCTGATTTTGGGGGTGTTACAGATGGTATCAGAGCCACAGGTTATAGAGAACTGGTATTTTCAAAACCCAGACTATAACCATTTTTCCGAAAAATTAACCCTATGACTGTCACGTGCCTGCCTGCCAAGCTTTTGCCTCACTGGTGATGTTGCTCACTAATATACTTGATGATATGTGTGTCCTACTATTGAATGATTTATATCCACTTATTTTCGCTATCGACCATAAGTATTTTACGTATACTTATGCTCACGTATCATACCTATCACCACATTACGTCTTTTCTTTACGTAATCTCATCATTCGACCTTGAGTCTGGACATTTGTCTTAGCCTTTCAAAACAATTTTCTAAAGGCATATTACTAGTATGACTGAGCCGAGTATTTTAAAGTTCATTGAACCTCGGGTGAATATAGACTGATCACCTATATTCAACCAGGGACAGTGGGACATAGTCTGATCACCTATGTCCAACTCAGAGGTGAACTTTGCGACACTGGGAGTAGTTATAATGGGGTTATGTCCAGTTGATTTTCTGATTGATTCCAGAACGGTAAGATGTCTGCAAGCATTGCATATCATAAAAAGTTTACTTCGACTCGCAACACACTGCATCACAATACTCTCTCATTGCAACACTTTTCTCTTAAATACAACACTCTTTCCATTGCAATACTATGCTCCCTAAACAGACCATTCTACACTATATTACTTTGCGCCCCCGTACCTACACTTTACCAACACTATGCATGGAGATTTTCTTAGCAGATGATGCATAACCATTTAAACATTACTTAACATATATTAATTACTTATACTTACTATTACGGGTTATGTTACAATCCCTCTACCCCAAACCATACGCGAAATCGATGAATCAGGATTTAATCACTAGTCATTTTAGGAACGACTCTCCATAGTATCTAAGGGGAAAGCCTTCTGATGGAAGTAAACATTGAAAGAACCAATGAACCCTTAACAAGGTCTAGAAAACATACAACAAGTTAAACCAACGGAAGCCTTAAGACCTTACGGAGTAACTTGAACCACTATCTTCGAACACATGGAATACTACTTGTCTACTTCCTTCTTATAAAATACACCGTGTCACTAGTAACGTACGAAATGTTCTCAATTATCCTACAATACACTCAAAGAAATGTTTTACTACAATCAAAATTTCGGCCTCACTGCTCTTTTATAAACAATGAATTGCTTTTCCTAAATGTCCTATAAACTGTTTTACAAATTATTTGATGTCTTGCAACTGTATCACCAATATACTACCGTTTTGATATTATTTTACAAATAATAAATTGTTTTTCTATTACATCATGAACTGTTTTACAAAATCATTTTATAAAATATTTTTACAAATCATCTTGCGGACTATTTACTTCTATAAAAAAAAAAGTGTTTTTATGTTTTTACCTTATAAACAGAATAACCAATATTTTCTTTTGAAAATAAACTAAACCCTAGAAAAGAATCATGCAGCTCTGTCAAAAGTTGTAGAGAACAATCCACTGAGTCTTGTTGCCGTTCATCTCTGAACAAGTTAACTACTCGTACCTTGCGCTTAGATTCTTTTATTAACCCACAACTTTCACTTGTAACCAAGGAAAACACCTCATGACATAATATCCGACTCACTCATTCATTTCAGACCACTAGCACGACAATACAAGTCATGATACGTCCCAGTACTGCCCAAGTGGGTTTAGTACCACAACTATAAGATTCACCTGATATTCAGCCACCAAACATTACCAAGCATTGGAAACTAGACCTTGTCCTTAAACCTTTGAAAACTTATAAAAATGACATACCCAACTATACCTTCATCCCCGATGATATCACATTCAAAGATCTTTCTTTAAAAACGCGTTTATATCAATTATAAAAAATATATATATATATAAAAAAATCGAGATACTCATTTTGTGGAGTTAAAAATTTTCTCTGGTCAAACTATATCGAAACTTTTGCATATTAAAGAGCGACTAACTATTAATTTTTGTGAAGTCATTTTATCTACACCATGCTTAAAAACCCACGCCACTAAATTGTATAGTCAGACCTTATCGAACTTTTGTATGCTAACAACATCTAAACATTGATTTCTGTGAAATTATCTATTACATCGTATTTAAAAATCCGTTTCTACTAAACTTTATATTTTTTTTTTGGGTCGCACAAAATTTACCCGACTATTAACCTCAAACAAAGAAATTTGTGTCTTCTAGATTATTCGTTTGGCCAGCTTCGTGTAAACGCTTACTCAAATAAAAATTTCGAACAATTCTTTTTCTCAATGCCTCTAAGCAGGAAAACGTACGATCCTAGAGCAAATCTTAAGATCAAATTCGTGCCAATCACCCACCCTTATTTCCCAAGACACCCTGGCAACTACCATAACTTAGAATTCCGGGACGGAATTCCGTCTAACGAGTAGATACTGTAATACCTCGTAAATTATCCAGTCATTAATTATCGCAAAACACGAAGTAATTTATTATGAAGATTTAATTAACCATTTTCACGTCTAAATTTTTTTTTTTACAACAGCACTGCTACGAAATATTTTCGCCAACAAACAATATGGCAAAATTCATGATCTATTTTACTAAAACCACACGTGTACAGACACCGCGATAGTATAGCATAGGTTTAATAATTAAATATCGGGACTCATCTAAACCTGAGGTTCGTTTAATTCCCCTCGAGCATTTCAAAATAAAAAGCATTCTCACACCTCACCTTTTATTTAACCTTCACTTTTTTTTTACTTACACAAATAAATACACACAACAAAATATATTGCAATTAAAATTAAAACACAAAATAAGAAAAGAGATAAACATAAAAATAGATAATATATATGTACGCCCCATATAAACTTCACTCCATCTTTTTTTTTCCTGCTCCATCTCTCTCCCACGCTCCAAACTCTGAAACCTAAACGTCATCACCAACCCCACAACTGCCATGGCAGATCCGACTCCCTTGCTGACTACGAAGCTCCAAATGGTCCTAACGCATCAGCGGGATTCCTTCCTCCTTGTCTACATATTGGATGTCAACGCAAAAGCCAAGGGCTGACGAGGCTATGAGGATGCAATACCCTTTTGGGCTACGAATCCGACTGACAAACAAGGTTGAAGAGGACCAAACCTCCCTCGTAATAACTCGTTATAATCCAATCGGCTCCATTTTGCAAACCCACCACTCAATCACAAATCACATCAAATATCCAAGAGAGAAGCTGTGGTGGAGTTGCTAGCCGATTCAAGTTCAAGTCCTTTTTGGTTTTCATTTTATTCTCTTCAGATCGACTTCCCTTTTCTATTGTAAGGTTTCATGATTTCCTTTATATTCTTGTTGATGTTTGTTAAAAACCAGTGGATCGATTTTTAAGTTAATTTGAATGATTATTTCAGTTGTGTCATCCGATCGATTACATTTTCTGTTGATGGTTGATGTTGTTGTGTGGTTAGCGACAAAATGATAAAACTAAAAACTAAAACAAACAAAATGGCTCTTGGGTTGGTGCTTATTCTTTTCTTATTAGCTTAGTTAGCTTAGTTGGTATAAGTGGTGTTAGTTTCTGTGGTGTTTGGTTTTGTCGAAGGTCAAACCCACTGTTTGGTCGAACACCAACAGTGAGGGTCCCTTTTTGTTCTTGTTCATCTCTTGTTCTATTCAAATGCCAAACTCAAGAAACATGGTGGACTCAAGAGTGTCTTGGTATTATTGTGTTTGGGTCGTTTGTGGTATGTCGAGACCCGCTGTCCACAGTGGGTGTTTTTGCACCTCTTTGCCTCAACTTGCTACTCCAAAACTCACAAAGGGTCGAACAGTTATGTGTAAATTTCTTTTGGTTTACTCACTGTCGTCAAATGGCAAGATACAAAACAACAAATAACAAATTGGTTTAGCATAGTTTAAAAAGTAAAAATGGTTTTAGTTTTGGATCAAGCATTTTGGTTATCAGTGGGATGGTTTGGTTATTTGTTTCGTGTGCTTGGTCAAAACCCACGATGGGTAAATGTTTCTTCACTTAACCCATCTCAAAAACGACTAACAAATTTAAGGGTTAAAGGTTACCTAAATTTTTAAAAGTTAGTCATAACTTCGCACCTGTTCTCTGAAGACTGAATCCTATTTTTTTTCTTTGATAATACTCTTTCTGTGCTTAAAACCCAAATTTATTTTATAGCAAATTAGCGTCACTTAACATTCAAGAGTTAGTACCATTAATATCTGGGTAAGTGGGTTGGGATTAAGCCCATTTGGGAAATTGGATTTTGGTAAAAAGTTTTGGTGGGGGGTTGACTGTGACGAGGGGTATATGTGGGCCGCAGCCCGTGTGTTATGAACCTGATAGTGTGTGTTATTTCGCTTGTGTCGTTCCAGCTTATTCATCATCTTTGCACGAATTGGTTTCGGCTTATTTCGATTACTCGATCTCGACTTAATCCCTTTGTCATGCTTAGAGCTATGCGACTTGTTTCTAGCCAAAAACATATCTTTCAAACATAACTAAACATACTCAACAAATAGAACCATTTGAGCGTTAACTTATTTCAAGGCTTTCGATTTATTTTTAACACAACTTGCACCACTGAACCGTAAGTTTAATCAGACTAACTGTTGCATATTTTGAGATCACTTGATTGCACTCATGGTTTACTTAAGCCTAGCGCAACCCACTTAAACTTATAAAATTTATTGGGTTTTAATAAACATCATAACGCGATTTATTATTCTAATATGATTTTTTTATTACCTCGGTAAAACTAAAACGTATATACAGGGTCATGCCCAATTTTCATATACACTTAACTTAGTTTCTATTAAACCTGATTAAAAGACGAATTCAACTAACACTTATATACATATATATTCTTACACTACGAATAACGAATATTTTTACACCTTCCGACCCCGTCTATTATTCTCGATACTTGCTTGCATTATTTTTCTGTACTTTGTCTTCGGATGCTTGTGAAGCGACTACTACTTCGTCATGTGTAGTTTATACTTATACTTATACACTTCCAAGAGCCAATACTTACAAACGCTTAAAAGCTGTTTTCAAACATAAATGCTGCCACACAAGCAACAATAACACAAACACTTTAAAACTTATAAATTTAATTAAACCTCGCTAAGACTTAAACAGAAACTGTAAACTAAACTTGCCACACTAATATAGGTCGCGTATCGGTGCCACACACTATCACCAGTTGACTTTTTACTATCAGACTGCTTCACTGAGGTGAGTCATAGCCCCTCTTTTATCCATTTTGAACTCTTTGGGGGAGATACATGCTCGTTTTACTTACATCTTTTACTAGTTTATTTTAAACACTTTACTCGATTTATGATACACTCTGTTATTTATTGAAACATATTACATGCTACAAACCTGAACACAAGTATTTTTTCTGTATGCTATCCTGATTGATATTGCCTAAGTTAACACCCTTGCCAAAAGTCCCTCATATCATGAACCATTAATCACTTGCGAGTGAACGCGAATTTAGTGAATAGATCTATTGGCAGTTGACGCCCCATTTGAAGTTAGCCTGAAATGGTTACCAAATGCACTTTATTCGAATATAAATAGGAAGTTGGCAAACTCCTACGACGACGAGGGCACTATCACCTACATCATTCATGATGTAGGCTATTTATATCATTTATGATATCACCCTATGTTAAGGTTTGCGTGTCATGAGGCTTAGGGCAATATATTACACTACGATGCAATTATGTTATCTAACTGGAAAACTTGTGTTCAAATGTTTTATACAAACACCAGGGAATCACCCAATCAAACGATTTTATACAAGCATTATGGATTTACTCAACAATCGACCGAAGTAATTCAACTGCTTTTTATACAAACACTATTGATTCACTCAACTATTGACCCGATCTGGGCAACCAAACGAACTATGGGCGTATAATAACGTAGCCCACGATTTATTTTATTTATTGCAATTATCAAACAAACTCGAAAACTCTTTCAATCAACTGTTTTACTTATAAACTCTATGAACTCACCAACCTTTGTGTTGACACTTTTTAGCATGTATTCTCAGGTTTCTAAGGTGATGACTTACTTTTGGAGACACTTGGCAAACGGCATGGCATGGTCATAGAAGACTTTGAGAATCATTTGGGATCGCCAAAAATCCTCTTATGGGCCTATATTTCCGCACAAATTTTTGAATGATGTAAACAAAATAATTTTGACTATGGAATTTACTCTAAACGGTTGAGATAAAAACCGTTTTTTATACCTCATGTTATGATACCAGTTTAGTAGCACCCCATCGCATGTATGCTTCCGCTGGACCTGATTTTGGGGGTGTTACACTCTCACCTAAGTTACTCAAAAATGCACTTTTTGAGTTTTCATGCTTTTATTAAAAATAAATAAATAAATAAATAAATAAATAAATAAATAAATACTTTTGAAAACGCCCTCTTGATATACTTTTTTTACTCACGTTCTTACTTTTCACACCACATAGACGATTAAAGCCTCGACATCTCTAATCCTGTTATGTTTTACGTTTTAATAATCATATATTTAAATCAACAATATTTTTCTCTTTAAGTTGATATTGATTTAGACATGGTTTCGAGTTGTATTTTGAAAACTCAAACTAAAATCGATAACCCGCGAACTTCTGCGAAACCTTGGTGACTTTCAGCGATGGTTGCGATGTGATAATATTTGACAGCTTTTCTCACCCACTTGTTATGGTGTCTGAGTAAATTATCATGTAGTCACATCAATCTCGCCACGCATGCGATATACTGTGATGCTGGCAATAAACATTCAAAATTTGATGTTGTCACCTGAGTATCACGTGGCATTAAATTTCCCTCTGTTTATATATTCAAAATTAATCTAATTCCCCTCAACACTTCATCCATGACTAACATTTTTATTTTTTTTCATACATACATGATACCGGGCCTTTCTACGATACACAATGTTTTCTGAAACGTCCCTTTCTAATTTGACTAAACTTTTGCGCAAATGGATTAACCAAAACGACCTTTTGTTACATATCATGGACTCTTTTATGTTTTTTTTTAAAAGAACCAAACCTTGTAAGTATTTTTAACTAAAAGTAGACTCAATTATCTTTAAAATTATAGGTGGCACGACTCCTACGGATTTACGGTTTATTTTATATGATTATTCAAAGACCGACGAAAATCTGTCAAACTTGCTCTAGCCTCCCGGTAAAGTTCCCCAGCCGCCCGACTGCAGTATTTTGATAACCCGAACTTACATTTTCATACATTTTTTGGAAAACCAACTTCCCGGACTCGATACTTTACCAAACTTTCTAGATTTCATTAAAAAATATGTAATTTCATTTTCATAAATATTCATGGTCTAAATGACCAATAAACACATACTTCACGGGGTTTTCCAAACACCCGTTTTTACACATTTTCAAACACCCTTCGAGCATAGCTCATTTATACATATTAAATATGGACTTTGACACTTGATAACATCATTTACAAACCATTTTACGATATTTAAACTTTAACATGGGGTTTCAATACGATTGAGCTCGGCATCTATACTAACGTCATATGCATATTCCAATACTTCCAATCGTGCCCAATCTTAAGCCTTTACCTTCTTCACATAAGTGCTTACAAAACAAAGTTAAAAACTAAATAATAAGCGAAAACGCTTAGTAAGTAACCCGCAATAATATATTATCATACATGTCATAATCAAATGTATACATACATATCATGGCTATCCAACTTAACAATCAACATACTCATGAACTTACTTTCCACACTAATCTTCCAAGCACTTGCATAAAATTGCTTCATAACCAAACAAAAATATCATCACATCATATTTTATAATAAAAAAACTTACCTTGATTAGTCCCATGACTAAACCAAGAATACTCATTATCTAGAGCTTAAGTAGCCTAGTTTCCGCACCTCTTCTAAGCATTCTATAATGAAACACTTAAACACTTAACAACCAATATATATAAACCAGTGGCAGATCTAGGATTTTGGAGAAGGGTATGCACTATATATAGAGTCGTTTTTTTTGTTGGTTTTTTATCAGGTCGGGTTTTTTGGGATTGCGATTAGGAATGATTTTTTCATTTTTCTTGATCCGAGTTTTATAAGCTGACTTGGTCAAAACAACAACATGATGATAATTTCACAACTAAAAGTTCTAAAACTAGATACTTTACATTACATATACAAATGAACACCAATTTTATGAATGTATACAATTCTATAAAATCTAAAACCTTTGCAAAACTAATAATATGGTGAAACTGATACTAGGTAAATTGCAAATTTGAGTGGTTGGGCCTTAGCCTATGGAAATAGAAATGGTGGACTTAATTTCAATATCACATTTGTATTTATAAATGGCCATGAAAAAAAGATAAATCCTTTTGACTATTTAACCTAAATCAACCCTTTCTTCTTTATGAGCCGCTAACCTGCCTAACCATTTCATATTTTCTGCTACAGCTTCTTTCAACATAACTGAATCTACCTATTTTATTACATTTGAACAACAGAAGTTGAATTTGGGTGTTCACTCATAATTTTCTTACATTTCATAGGGTGTGCACTCTTAAATTTTTAGTGTATTTTGTAGTACCTTTTGAGAAAAAACAATTTGTTTTACATTGTCGAAATTTTACGCAGGGTATGCACGTGCATACCCTGTGTTACATGTAGATCCGCCCCTGACATAAACATATGATCATCCATATATTATAATATATTATAAGTAGGTTACTTACCTTAAATACAAGCTATATAACCAATAAACCATCATCATATTCTTTGCTTGCATCCTAACCAAAAATCATCAATACATATTTAACACATCCAACTTACACAATAATTAAGGGTGTCTAACCCGCCCATAACCATAACTACAACCCATCTTTATTTCATTATAGGATCATATCATGATCATAACTACAAATTATCAATTTGCTCTTAATTCATCAAATATCCATAACCCATATTCATAAATACCACAATACTTAATTTATAACAACAATTATCCAAAACCCCCCATTTTGGGTACATGAACCCTAACTCATAAATCATCAAATTCAACTCAAGAAAGGCTAGTTGTAGGAGATTGTTGTATGTACTTAACCCTTGAATTAGAACTTCAATCCTTATTGCTAGATCATCAAGCCACAAGTTTCCCTATCTTTTTCTTTGCTCTTGTCGATACCAACACACACCATATTTCACTAGAAAAGTTTAGAATGTCATGGGACTTATTTAGGATATACTAGGATAAGTTAGTTATATAAGTTTTCCTTGTTGGTAACTATGGTCCCTTTAGTCCTTTCCTCTTATAGTTTGGACATACAATACTTTCTAAAACAATTTACATAATATATTCACTTATGGTTCGATTATCGGGTTTGACTAACCAATCATAAAGCTTTCAGCTTATAAAAGTCGTAGTCAAACTTACTCAATGTCATACTCGGAATTTAATACTTAAAACGGGTTTTGGGGTGTTACAAATCTACCCCTTATTTAGATTTCATCCTCTTTATCATCCTGATTTGGGGTTTAATCTCAGGCTCGTATCCATATGCTTCAGAGAACTTGAGCCCCACTTCTTGCTGATGAAGAACCATGTGTCAAAACTTCTTCAATCCTCAGTGGCATTGGTTTGGAAAGCTGAAGCCGCATAAGAAAAAGATTTTATGCACATGTTTCTCATACTTGAAGAAAGTATTAGATGAAGAGTGTGGAAGAGTTGTTGGACTAGTTTCTATAATATTATATCGAGATTTTAAGTTGTTTCCTTTTGTAATTTTGTGATTATATATAAGATTATCTTATGTCATGTCCAGATTATATTTTATGATGAAGATCATCCTCCTAAACCAAGTCAATTTTTAACCCTATCTGTTTTAACACATAATCTCAATAAAATAAATCAAAGTTCAACACTTCTGAAGACTATATCGATGTATCTCGTCGGTATCGGCTGTTATAGTATAGTTGTTAGTCTGCAATATGGTCTACTGTGAGGTTAGTTAGGCTGATGATGATATTATTTGGAAAATATATATTGCTTGGTATCGTAGATATCGTTTTGATAGTATGGATATAATGGTTTACTTACCCCGATAATTATTGCATTGGGAGACTAAGTATCACTGGCTATCGTGTGTATCACTGATACAATAGATTTGACATTTTGATTACCCTAAGAGTAATTTACTAAAAAACATAGAGAAACTGAAAACAAAAAACCGACAGCTATTGAAAAACTGATTGTTTGGGTTTTGTAATTTATAAATTCCGAAGTTTATAGTTCGGTTGGTTTTAGCAAAAACACCAAACCGAAAAAATGCATATAATCTTAAAAAGTCATGTTTCAATTGCTTCTTTAATGTAACATTTATAGAGCATAAACAGTTACAATCTAGGATTTTTGTGGACGTTAGTTTTTTATTGTCATTATTGTGTCATTTTATGATGCATAAACAATTCTCTTATATAATTTTTATATGATATGTAATTTCCTTTTGTCATTATTTTGTTTTTCTTTGTTCTTGAAACCTGAAAATGTTATTCTATGTTGCACTAGAAATTGACCAATAAAAGACCAATCCTCAATAAACGAAATAAAATCCTCAATAAACGAAATAAAAACTGAAAAGACTGAAAAACCAAAACGAAAATAAGCCAAACCGAACCATGCTCACCTCTAGATTAAAACACAAATGAAGTATCCATTCCAACATGATTACATAAGATTATAGGCGTGCTAAGATTAAGGATTGTAAATCCTCTTTGTATGTTCCTTATTTTCTCCTCCCACATTACAATTCCCTCGTTCCAAATGTTTACCCATTTGAGCAACTTGTGAATAGCATTGTCATCTTTTTTGTTTTCTATGTAAGACTGCTTGACTAATAAGTTATATTGTTGAATCCAAAATATTTTTTTATGTGCTTCTCCAAAACTTCGTTAAAGACGCTTGAATATAGAAATATGTTTGTTGTTGATGTTGTGGACAACATTGACGGCGATGGTGGTGGGATGGCTTGGACATTTATTTTTGTTGGAACGATTATTGAAAAACGATGAGGACACCATGCTTGAACTTTGAAGATATGGATGATGATGATACTTTTTAAAAGTAAGAAAGTCGGTTTGTTATTCATATGGTGGAATGGAGTTATATAAATGTCGTGACTATAATGAAACGCCAAAAGGTTCGGTGGATATCAAAACGATGTTACCTATTGCACACAATAACAATAAAACATGTAGGTACGCAAAACAAAACACAAAGTAATTATGTTGAGAATACAATTTTATTAGTGAATTTTGTATTAAACATAAAAGCATAAAACAATAAAAATGCATTCGTAAAACAAAAATACATCAAATCAACATAAACTACATCAAATTTATGGCCATACATTGAATCCGAATATGACTTAAAGTAGATAGGACCCAGTTGATAGAAACTACACCAAATTTGTGGATATTCATTAAATCAAGAAAGAACTTGAAAATCATTGGATCAACATCTTTTAATATAAATATTATGCAAGTAACTTAGATGGT
Source organism: Artemisia annua (assembly GCA_014162995.1). Classification (NCBI taxonomy): domain Eukaryota; kingdom Viridiplantae; phylum Streptophyta; class Magnoliopsida; order Asterales; family Asteraceae; genus Artemisia; species Artemisia annua. Next base: position 15,021 of record LBNU01004615.1, on the reverse strand, counting down.
AAAGACGGTTGAGTAAAACTTCCTAAACAACGTTAAGCATAAGTTAGAGTGTAGAATCCATCCACGTTAAGCAAACGTTTGAGGGTGGATTAGTTATCAAAACTTCTTAATCATAGGCCCTTTCGTTTTCAGGAATGCAGATGTGAAACAAAACCCTAATGCATCCGAATCAAATCAATAAATGTGGGTGAGCGTAAGGATCCTTGTCATGACTAATAAATCCTAATTTTCTTCATGGAATATGAGACGATGTCCAAGGCCGAATTAAACAACGGTCGTGTTCACTCTACACTGTGAAAAGTTAACAGGGTAGCCAGCCTGAGGCCTCATGGCATAAAGTAATGAAGACCTCGAGTTATCGAGTTGGATGCAAATCTAACATGGCATAATGTGATGAAGGCCTAGTTTAAGATCATAAAAGATCCAAACATTTTTTTTATGAAGATCTAAAGGAATGTTTATAAGAATTTGTATATAGATTAACATAAGTGTTACAAAGTGTTATTTGTCCAGTGTATTGAGACAATGTTTGTATGGAAGAGAATAAAATCTCAACATGAAGTGGGTGTATTTATAGGGAAATTTGCTATCGCAAATGGTATCGATATTCAAGGTTTCCCAAAAGACGTGACGTTTGAAGTAAATAGCATTAATTAATTCAATTGCAAGATATTGCAGTACGTATCGGAATGCATCGACTAGTGTCTTACTGATATCGATTATGCTCCAATTTTGTCGTTTTCATATTTTGTGACATCGTTGAGACTATAACGTAGATTTTTAGGAAGATTTTTTCAGTTTCAAGTTCTCAATGCATGATATAGAGAGAGGAAAAATGGTCTTGTATTTTTTATTTTGGAGAATTGAAACTAAAATAGTGCACTTTTGAAGCACTTTGGTGAGAGAGAGTGTATAATAGAGTACATTTCATCAAATTTTTCATTTTAAATACTAGACGAGCATCCGTGCATGGCGACAAGATTTTATAATAGCAAATAATTATAGTTGAGATATTTTGGTTAATCGTTTCGTGTAACATGCATACATACAACGTAAATTATTTAAAATGTAGTTGAAAAAAGTTGTAACATACGATAATTTAACTTAAAAAACAATTTTTAAAACATATCACGTACCGAACATATAAAAATATTTAGTGAAAATGAAAATGAAACATGTAAACAATTAGTGAAAGCATTCATCTTCTTCTATAATTTTTTTTTCTTCAAATGATGTGTTATATATATAGGGTATGTTTGGCAAAATTAGCTGTAAGCTGTATGCTGTAAGCTGTAAACTGTAAGCTGTAAGCTGTTAACTGCAAAGCTGTTAACATGAGCTACAAGCTGTATCATTTTTTGAATAAAAGTGTTTGGTAAATTAGCTGTTAAATGTAATTATAAGATGTAAAATGACATAAAAGGACATATTTATAATTATAAATAAATGTTTGGAGGGTATATGAGTAATTTAAAGTTTTAACAGCTCTTTTAAGTTTAAAAAGCTTCATGAATCAGCTTTTCATTTAGGAGCTATTTGTTTGACAAAAAAGCTTGAAGTTAGTGTATCCAAACGGAGCTTTTATTTTAGATGAGATTATTTTTGTAACAAAAAGCTAACAGCTCCCCCAAAAAGCCCCTATCAAACAGGCCCATAGTTGAAATGATGAGTATATTTTGTATGCATTGAATGTGGTTGGTAAAAATTTTAATGATAGTTATAAAACAACTTTTTTAAAAGCAAGTCAAACTTTTTTTTTTGTGAGAAAATAAAAATTTTAAGTTTTAAGAAAAATCTAAGGCTGACTTATTTACATAACACGAAACGTTGATGTTTTCTTTTTATAGTTTAGCGCAAATTAAATCAGTTATCTAATCCGAGTTTATTTGGAACATAAAACCAAAATAGTGCAACAACAAAAGAAAAGTACGATAGATATGAATATAGTAATTAGTAAAGATTTGTATCTACTCTTTCAAAATGTCAAACAATATACACATATTTGGTCAAGTTCATACGAGTTCTGAGTTTTTGACTTGTTTCATACTTTACTCGTCTTTTGAGTTCCCAGGATGTATCGTTTAACTTTCACTTTGGTCAAAATTTCCCTAACTTTCGTATTCTTTCTAAAGGTACCCCCTTTCATATGTGTTCTGACATGTCTGCCCCTTTTTCATTTTCTATTATGTTGTGAATTGAAGAAGGCTTAGTTTGTGACTAATTAAACGTGGTGTTACTTTTTGTGTTTATACTTTATAGTTTTATGCATTTTTAAGTGTACAATAATTAATAAACAATATCAGTAATGTACGAGTGGCTATTTACTCAGAAAATTACAAAGCTATTCAAAAGGTGTTTTGGTTTACCTTGAAATAATTAACGCTAACATTACTACATAAAAATAATTACGTTATGCGATGTTTAATCGGCATAGGCAAATCAAATGGTTTATACATACACATACACTTCCACTTTTCTATTTGATTTTAACAATCCAAGATTTTAGATATCCTAATTTATAATGAATATATATAAACTTTTTTTATATAAGTTTCCTTATGTTGATGACAACAACTTTTTAGATTTTGCTATGGAATAAAACACCAAATATTAGTTTGTTAATACGAAGAAATTCAAATAATTTTGTATCATGAATATTTAAATTACTCACTAATATAGATTTTCTTTTATTATATAAAAAGAACAAAGTTTCATCATACAACATCACATTACAATATCTTTCACATGTCAATTGATTTGCACACAGTGACGGAGCCGGGACCAAATATGATTAGGTGCACAAAATCTTTTGAACCGTAATACTGGAAACACATTTCGAATGACCGGGTACATTTAAGATGCGTTTAGGAAAAATCGGTGTTTTCTTTTTTTAAATTAACACTACATCGAAAAAATCCATGAGGTTCCCGGGCACCCGTGAGAACCCCCTAGCTCCGTCCCTGTGCACACATATCTAATGATCAATACTCTTCATTTATGTATTAATAGTTCTAAAATGTTTATATTCTGTTTTATCTACTTGTACAATATTATATGTAAATCATGATGCATCGTATGCAAACCACATTTCCATATGTTTAAAGAGAAGTGTTGGATCATTCCACTTTTCATAAAGGACGAAATTATTATTTCTATTTGGTGTACACTGTACAGCCAACATGAATCCATGAATAAGTAAAATCTCATGTTAACATGCTAAAAAGATGACAGCTCGATCTATGATTATATTATCATTGTTATTGTACTTAGAATTTAGGGGAAATTATTAAAAAAAGTATTATACTTGCCACCCTTTCATCTTCTGGGTAGCGAACTATTTTTTTTCATTTTCAGGGTAATAAACTCGTCTTTTTTTCATCTTCAGGGTACTATGTGACTTGCTAATTCTCAACCGGTAGCAAGTTACGCCATACCCAGATGAATTTGTGCAATATATACTTTGTTTTTTATAACTTGTCCTACGGTAAACCTATAGTTTTATATATCAAGGTGTTAGGTCACCGGAATCACTGGCCACCACCGAACACACTACACATTTCCTTGATTCTACATTATTTCCATTACTTCGGTACCTTCACGGGATGTACTCTCTATCACCACTCGTAACTCAGCCAAGCCAAACACCCACCACCGAAAAAATCTCTCTCTCTCTCTCCTCCTCTCTCTCCGTCATCCGTCTCTCTCTCCTCTCTCTCTCATCTTCTCTCTGTCTGTTTTATCTCTTTTGTTGATCGAGATCCAGGTAGAATAATGCTGTGTACTTTCGAGGGTATTGGGAGTCTTATAACGAATAAAAATAATAAAATGTAATAATAATGTTTGGTAATCATTGTTTGTTGTGGTAGTTTTTGGTCGTGAAACAAGTGGTGCCGCTGGAGTTTCAAAAACTCATGGCATACAGGTTTTTGGTCTTGTCGTGTGCTATTATGTTTGGTGTCGAAGGCATGTTCGGTATGTATTGAAACTGTGGGAATGTCTGGCCCAA
>LBNU01004611.1:227769-247761 GCA_014162995.1 Artemisia annua | reverse complement strand
AGGGGGTTACAAGTTTGCTTACGTGTACGCTTTGCCCCCTAGACTTTTACAAGTTATGAAATCATCATCAAACCTCTATTACAATACCAATAAACGCTTAAACTACTAAATATAAACTCATGTAACTTCGAGGCATTGTGTTGACGTTTATTTCAAGTCTTCAAAGATGTAAAAACGTTCACTTGCTCAATTTTGGAAAGCTTCTTCTTACAAATATCTTTCAACTTTGATTAAGCGTTTCGTTCATCTTCTTGAGCTTTTAAGAAATAAACTCATCATCACGGGCTTTCATTGAGCAAATATCATCATTGACTCGGCTTCTTGACACTTTTCCACATCTCGTGCTTGTTTTAGGCTTTTTGGTTGACTTTTGTGCCATTTATGCAATATCCGTCCCTGCACGATCACAAACACAAAAACACGATATCTTTGGCGTTTAACGTTAGTTTTTGGTCTTATAATCACTTAAACTAAGGTCAAAAGTATGTGTAAAATAGCACATACCATATTATAATGGGAGCAGATATTTGCTTTTTATTCTGATTATCGGTGGTCATATGGAGTTCGGATAGTATTTTTATTAATTGGTCGAATGATTCATGGTTTTCAAAGTACTGCTCATCGCTTCAACTTACTGCTGTACACAAGGTACTGCTGCTCCGTTATTGAAAGAACTGCTGCTTCGTATTATGAAAGTACTGCCCGTATATTACAAAGGTACTGCTCTACTACTGTTAGTTTTTCAAGGTACTGTTTGATTCAATGTACTACTGTGATTAAAGATGATTTACAAAAACAAGAAAAGAGCTTTATGGTTTAATATATATGCATGATTTAAGAGCAGTAAGGGGAAGTACATATGAGTTTGATTGGTTTTGGATTACACACACAGAAGATTATTTGGTACACACACAGAGGAAGAATTTTTGCTCTTAAAGGTTTTAAAAGGCTCGTATTTAGTTTTTATTGGATTAATTGATTACAAAGAAAGGTGAATATCACTTATTTGAAGTTGTAGTTGAGTTTCACAGGTTTGTGTTCTTATCATATCTCAAAGTTTGAGACACTTTGGAGATAACTTGTTCGTGCTTTATTGTTGTGACAAAGACTTGATGAATCTAGCAAAGGTGTGTGATATACAAACTGAAGGTGCTCAATGCTCACATTTGCTATCACTTAAAGGAGTTACATTGTAGTGCTCAGTGTCTCATATTAGTTGAGGATTTTGTCAAGAGGTTGCGGTCTACTTATACTATTGTTGTTCTGGTATGAGTTTGGAGTCACATACTAAGTAAAAGACATAAGACACAAGTTTGGGTTGTTCTACCTCTTCATCAAGTTCGTTATATTTGGTTTTCTTCACAAGTAATCATTACAAGGAGTTTACAGAATTGAAGATTCAAGAGATGGTAAACACATTGATTTCAGGGGAAGTATCTAATGATGTGTTTAATCATTTGATGTTCATGCACCACTCAAGGGGAAGTGTTTGAGTTTTACTATTGTTGATCATTATTACTACTACTAGTTGGAGTTTCTATTGTTTTGGATTCATTTTTCGTAAGCATTTTGGTGTTCTTCATGGAGGGCAATTTGAAACATTGAAAGGATTTGATTAGAAGTGTGGTATTGGTTTGTGGTGGTCAAGATCATTATTTGCATACGTACCCTATTTGTTGATAACAAAAAGGGGAAGAGATGTTCGAGTGGCATAGCATGATTTAAGGGGAAGACAAAGATTGTTTCATTCATGGTGAGATTTTATTATCTCAACTTTTCTACTTCTTCTAGGGAAGTTCGTACAAGAAGGTGTTTGTTTTGTCATCATCAAATAGGGGAGGATTGTTGGGTCTATTATTGATTTGATGATACAAAACAAGAAGAATGAAACATAAAAGGCTTGAAGTGACAAAAAGGAATTCTACAAAAGATGGGGAAGGACTTGCTTGCAAAAGAAGTTTTATTTATTAGTCCTTCGTAGTATTTTGTAAACCCTAATATCTCTCTATATAAAGAGACATAGGGCGTAGGATTTTATTATTCAAGTCTTCCACAATGTAGATGTCTAGTAAAGGTGTGTGTGTGTAACCTAGACGTTAGTTATAAACGTCTAGGGTTAGTGGTTTATTAGTGTTTTAATTTAGATGGCATGTTCTACTTGATCAAGGTAGAACATGTTAATTAGTTTGGTAATCGTTAGAGAAGATATTATTAATGAAAAACCTTGTTCATGATAACGTTAATTCATTGTTTGAATATTCCGCTTTCGTTATTATGTATTCCTAGAATCCTAGATATTAAATAATATTAGACATCGTCTAAGAGCTACAACGATCTTCTCACAACATTTGATATGCTATTTTGAGGGGGAGAAGATGAAAAGTGATTAAAATATGATGTCAAAGGTTTATCTTGTGCGAGCTCGACTCAGAATTGACCCATGAATTGACGAAACAACAAATGTTAGTATTCGAAAGGATTTATCCAAGTAGAAAGTACCATTTCGAGAAACTCTTCTTAGATGTTTACTTTGACGGGCCTAACTTCCTTTTAGGAATGTTAACAACTTCAAGTTAGTTATTAGGGCTAGTTATCACCTAAAAACTGATAATGGATCCCTTTAACTAAGCAACGTAAACGTGTCCCTCGGGTATATGTCTATTAAGAGTGGATCAATTCAAAAGTGCCAACTCCTCCCGCATGTGCAAATTTCTGAAAACATTCATGAGCACATGTGGAGGGGGAGTCTTTCAAAAGAAATCAAAACCCTCAAAGTGTTAACAAAAGGTTTTATACTCATAAACACTTTAAGAGATTTTCAAACATTTGGTTGAAAGGCATCAATAGGATAGTCATGGAGTAACAAGGTGACTAAGGATAGGAATAACCGTCCTATGATCCGCCAGAATCGGAGGGATCTTGATGCGGTGAGATTGAAACGCACTACGTTTTACCTCTGAGGGATCTCGGAAGAGTGCACCCACCGCAGTGACCTGACGATGTAGTATATTGTAGTGCAAGTACCGGGGATGATAGTTCTCTTTCGCAGGGATAGGTGTTCGTTTAGCAGGCTACTCATCTTAGTCTGAAGGTGGAGAAGATTTCTTTTTGTATTTTATGTTTTATTAAAAGCAGTAAAATTCTGGGTTTTGGAGGATCGAGGGGGAATTAGTTGCTATCAACTAACCCAAGTTATTCTACTTAATCTACTTATTTTTTGTATTTTTTGTTTTGAGAAATCCAGGTGGTGGAAGTAGGTGTTTACTTAGATTTATTATCCTAACTTATCTTTTACCAATGTATTGTATGTTGAGTTGCGTGGATGCACGGGTGTATTCCTAAACAAGTCGTAGGAGTGCGTTCAATTCCATACCATTCTATAAGTTGGCCTACTCACTCTATGACGATACGTCAAGCATCCTATTCATGGCACCGAAGCAACCTATGCATGAAATACTCTTAAAATCGATAACACATACGATTCACGGTTTCTAAAGACGTTCAAGCTTGTTACCGTATAGGAGGTTAGCCAGTTTTCTCTAGTCTAACGTAGATGAAACATTCACCCAAACACAATCACAACATACACATCACATGATAATCAATAGTTAGGTTTCATTAGACCTAAGCAAACACAAAGTAAATTAGCCTAGCATGTTGAAAGAAAGACAAGCACAAGTATATATCACACAACACATAGACATATTGTATGAATAAAGACTTATCTTGGATTAAACATGCAAGTTAGAGGGGTTAGGATACCCTATAAGGTCTGTAATACACGTACTAAAGTTTAACCCTAATGTTCTCCACTCCAAAATTCCTCACAAAATAAGAAAAAACGTTCTATATATATAGAAAACGCGGGCTGACGGCGTCAGCCCAATAGGTGACGTCGTCAGCTCGGCGATTAGGGTTTCCTGACGGCCTTGATTGACGTGGTCATAATTGCTGGTTCTAGATCTGACTGCCTTGGTTGACGGCGTCACAATTTACATTACGAACTCTCTGGATCGTCACGAGTCTTTTTTCCACTTCTGGACTTCACTTGTTCCTGACGGCGTCACTTAGTAGAGTGTGACGGCGTCACCTTCAGTAATCTTCAAGGTCTTTTGAGTTTTTGTTGTTTTCCGCACTTTTTCACTCCGAAAACGCCCGAAAATGCTTCTTTTGTGATTTTCCTTTCAAAAGTACATAAAATGAGAAAAGAAACGACTTTGGGTGAAATCCAAACCAAAAACATACGAATTAGGACTCAAACCGACCCCTAAAAACGTAACATTTTTCGTCTCATCACAGTCTCTTACTGCTTCACCATCTTTGATATCCAGGCCTTGTAACTATGCTATTTTCCCCATTTATCACCAATGGTGACTGAGAAATAGCCTCCCAAACTTTCAAAAACTTTGAGCAGACATAGCAAATTTAATTCTGCATCTTTGACAACCGGTGGTATAGATTCCAGTGCATCATAGTTCAAATGCACAAGGTAAAACCATCTTAACATATCTATAAATCTCTTGTTGAAGACCTCCCAATTTTTATATAACAGATTATCCTTTTTCAAAAAATTCATGAATGAGAGAAACCTAGAAAAAGAATTAACCTTTGAAGCATATAAGGTTCCATTGAAACTGAGATACTCATCATCCATGTAATCCGGGGTAACATCTTTGTTCCAATCCAAGTCTTCCAATCCTTTAACTAATGAACATTCATCTTCTGGGTCAATTGATTCAAAATACTTTTGCAGATACTGATTATGTTCATTCGCAACCTCCTTTGGCCCAACTCTTCTTTCTGTTTCATCTTCTAGTGGCAATTGTATATTTGTTTCTTCATCATAATACATGTGATTAATGCAATCTTGTTTTGTTAGCATTTAAGGTTTATAGAAAAGTGATGGTCATTCTAATATTTGTAATATGGTGTGTCGTGTATTAGAAATAGTTATATAAATTAGTAGTGAGCGTTGGACTTGCTAATCTAATAGGTTAGGAGTTAGTAAGAAGCCTTGTATTAGTTAAGAAAACAAGTCCATAAGCCCAAGCCCAAAGAAAGCCTCTTAAGGCCTTATGTATGATGTATAAATACCTCCAAATGGTCTCATTTGGCGGTGTGCTTGTGTGTGAAATGAATGTGTGTTTTTAGAATCCTCTCCTCCTCTTTCTCTCTCTACTCTCTCTCTCTCTCTCTCTAAACATACAACATACAAAAATAGTCTCTGGAGGGTGTACTAGGGGTATCGTGTACCAAAAATGGGTACATCGCAAAGGTGTGGGAGAATTACTTGACCAATGTAGTCAATGTAATTATAATACAGGTGTAAAACATGGGTTATCCTAATGCCTCTTATCATGTAGTTAATCCTAATCTACACGAATGTAGTCTCACTTGTGGACTCAGAATGGTCACTGACGCAAGTTCTAGATTCTAAGTACTACCGGTACACACATAAGCATTAAAGTTGAATGCTTCTCTTCCTACCAATTCTAGGGGTGAACCTCACATATTTGGGTGGAAAATTTTTAGTGGTACGGTTTTTGTGCCAGTCATAAATTCTCCTATCCATGAGACGCTTATTAGGACTAAAGTTTCACTCCTAAATAATGTAAAAAATTTTAAATTTGCGCTAAAATTACCCTAACGATGCAATGCTTTACCCAAATGTTGTGTTTGTTCGAGATAAAACTGATTACAACTAACTATCATAACTGCCTGCGATGGGCATGTTTGGGTTATCAGATTTGGACCCATGTTGCAGGCCTAATTCGACCCAAATACAATCCATAAAACTAAATATATACTTAACTATTATTGTCTTAACATTAAACACTAAACATTTGATCCAATACATTAAAAAAAGGCTAACAATTTCCCCGCTATTGTTTTAGCATCAAATTCTTCATGAGTCTACTTGCTGTAATCTTCAAGTAATGACATCAAAGTCATTACTTCCTTGACTGCTGTGTTGTTCTTCATCTTCATCTTCTAGCCTGACACCAAAATGGTTCTGACTTGTCTCTATTGCTCCATCCTTCACCCTCTTGTCCTTCAGGCCTAGCAGGTCCATGGCCTCAGCTTTCTTGCTTGTTTCTCCCACTTCTAAAGGCTTTTCAGCCCAAGGCACTTGAGCAGTTTCATGGTAGATTACAACTAAATCAACAAACCTTTTTTAGCAGTCTCTTACTGCTTCACCATCTTTGATATCCAGGCCTTGTAACCGTGCTATTTTCCCCATTTATCACCAATGGTGACTGAGAAATAGCCTCCCAAACATTCAAAAACTTTGAGCAGACATAGCAAATTTAATTCTGCATCTTTGACAACAGGTGGTATAGATTCCAGTGCATCATAGTTCAAATGCACAAGGTAAAACCATCTTAACATATCTATAAATCTATTGTTGAAGACCTCCCAATTTTTATATAACAGATTATCCTTTTTCAAAAAATTCATGAATGAGAGAAACCTAGAAAAAGAATTAACCTTTGAAGCATATAAGGTTCCATTGAAACTGAGATACTCATCATCCATGTAATCCGGGGAAACATCTTTGTTCCAATCCAAGTCTTCCAATCCTTTAACTAATGAACATTCATCTTCTGGGTCAATTGATTCAAAATACTTTTGCAGATACTGATTATGTTCATTCGCAACCTCCTTTGGCCCAACTCTTCTTTCTGTTTCATCTTCTAGTGGCAATTGTATATTTGTTTCTTCATCATAATACATGTGATTAATGCTACATTTGGTATCCTTTATTTTCACAGAAAAATCTTGTTTTGTTAGCATTTAAGGTTTATAGAAAAGTGATGGTCATTCTAATATTTGTAATATGGTGTGTCGTGTATTAGAAATAGTTATATAAATTAATAGTGAGCGTTGGACTTGCTAATCTAATAGGTTAGGAGTTAGTAAGAAGCCTTGTATTAGTTAAGAAAACAAGTCCATAAGCCCAAGCCCAAAGAAAGCCTCTTAAGGCCTTATGTATGATGTATAAATACCTCCAAATGGTCTCATTTGGCGGTGTGCTTGTGTGTGAAATGAATGTGTGTTTTTAGAATCCTCTCCTCCTCTTTCTCTCTCTACTCTCTCTCTCTCTCTAAACATACAACATACAAGTCACCAAAGGTACCAAAGATTAGTGTTTCTAAGTTGTTCTAAGGTCCTACAAGTGGTATCAAGAGCCTCGGGATAATTTTAGGTTGTTTTAGATCATTTTAGTGTGAAATATTTCGGATCTAGGGCTGTTCTTACGTCTTTTATCGAGTTTGTATGCAGTTTATCGAGTAACCTCTTGAAGGTTATCGGGTTAGCATTGGTCTTTCGAGTAAGGCTGCTGTTTGTATCGAGTAAGGCAGTTTTCTAATCGAGTATGCTGATAAGTATCGAGTAAGGACTGAGTTTTGGGTTTATCGAGTAACTCTTGCGTTTTGGGTTTATCGAGTAAGCCTTGTGACTTAGTATCGAGTAAGGTTTGTGATTTGTGATATCGAGTAAGGGAAGAATTCTACCGAGTAAGGTTTCTGATTGTGATATCGAGTAAGCCTTCTACTTAGATATCGAGTTAGGGTTTTCTTTGAGGAGTAACAAAAGTTTTGCCGAGTAAGGCTGGTTTAACCTTATTGTTTATCGAGTAAGGATTTCACTTGGCTTACCTAAACGAAACTCTACCGAAATTTCCTTAGGTTATCGAGTAAGGAGCCATTGTCGAGTATCAAACCCTATCGAGCACCAACATTATCAAGTAAGCAACTTTACCGTGATAGCAAACTTCAAACGGCTATAACTTTTGAACCGTAACTCCGTTTTCAGCGAAATACCTGTCAAAACGACCATGAGATCGAGGAGATCGACACGCTGGATTGTTTTAGATGAAGTTTCGAGGCCCAAAATCGCTCCAGAGTGAAGTTATCGGAGTTTTTAAGTTTTTGACCATACTTTCACCTAAACAATCTAAACTTCAACAACAACCTTTGTTATCTTTCGAAAGATCCTAAGAACAACTTTTCACTTGAATTCAAATTATGGCAACTCAACAAGATTTTCATGCTTCCGGAGCCGAAAACCGACCTCCCATCTGTCAAAGGGTGGTTATTCACAATGGGCTAGTAGAATGTTACGGTATCTTAAGAGTAAAACAAATGGAAAACAACTTTTTCACTCCGTTTTGAAAGGACCCTTCAAGCCAAAAGAAATACTAGACCCTGGTGATCCTAATTGAACACCCCCCCACCCTCGGTACCACCTTTCTACAGACTACAAACTGAGGCTGACTACACTGAAGAGGACAGACAACAAATTATAGCTGATGATCAGGCGTTTCATCTTGTTGTTCTTGGTCTACCTGAAACGACTTATGCTACAGTGGATAGTGAAAAAAGTGCTTATGCTGTCTGGGAAAGAGTCAAAAAGTTAATGTATGGAACAGACGTCGGCAAACAAGAAATGGAAACACAATTGCTCAAGGAATTACGCAAGTTTACTTCAATTCTTGGTGAATCAATAGAGTCGTATTACCACAGGTTCTGTAAGGTCATGAATGATTTGTCAAGGCATAATCTCACTCAGACAAACATTGCTAACAACACAATTTTTTTGAATGAACTACAACCAGAATGGGGAAGATACGTCACTATCGTTTATCAAACGAAGAATTTGCATGATGTTACCTATGATCAGTTGTATGACTTCTTGAAGTAGAATCATGCTGAGGCAAATGAAGTAAGAGCTGAATTACTTGCTAAAAAACATGATCCTCTACCACTCATTTCTCACACACCAACACCTTTATCAATGAACACACAACATCAACCATCATCATCTTCCAATCACAACTACATGCAACAGCAATATCCTCCGCAACAACAAACTGCTGTAATCCCACAACAATAATTCTACCCACAACAACAATAAGTCATTCCACAACAACAATATCCACAGTTCCAAGAACCAGAGTTCACTGACAATGATGAATCTACTACAGCTTTGACACAAGCATTTGCTCTTCTGACAAAAGCAGTCTAAGGACGTTATTCAACACTAACTAACAACAACCAAAGGATTTCATCGAACACTCGCAACAAGCAGATTGCTCAGCCGAGTTTCAATATGGGCAATGGAGGCCAAATGGTTGGAGTTATGGGGAATTAGCAAGGATATGCTACTGGATTTCACATGGGTAATCAGAATATGCAGAATCATATGGGTTAGATGGGTCAGTATGCAGGGAATCAGATGGGTCAGTATGCAGGAAATCAGTTGGGTCAGTTTGTTGGAAATCAGCGGGGTCAGAATGTTGGTAATCAGGCAGTGAGTAATCAGTTTGACAATGTTGCAGCTCCAGTTGGTGGGAATTATGGTAATGTGAATGTCAATCAGGGAAATATGCTAAAGTGTTTCAATTGTCAAGGTGTAGGTCATATGGCAAGGAATTGTCCCTCTAAGCCGAACAAGAAAGATCCAGAGTGCTTGCAGAAAGCATTGATGTTGGCTCAGAAAGAGAAATCAGGATTTCAGTTGAGTGCCGAGGAGAATGATTACATGGCACTTATGGATAATATGGAAGATCGAGAGGATATCGACGCAAACTGCATCTTCATAGAAAATCTTCATGAGGCTAATTATGATACAGATTCTTAGACACCTCCTGTTTATGACACCGATGCAGTATCTGAGGTACCATTAAACAATACTTGCAACAATAATGATATTTGTGATATGTCCACTCATGAGGAACAGCATTCTGAGACTCAAGCAATTACTTATGATACATACCTGGATACACCAAGTTGTAGCAATATTACTTCGGCAACTCCCGATATGAATCGTAATGATAACTCCATTTCACAGCATGCTGAGAATGATGAGGAAACACGTGCTTTATTTGAATAATTGTTGAATAATTGTACTAGTGAAATTGAGAAAGTGAAAAAGGTCAATCGCGAAGTTAAGGCCGCGAATGATAAATTGACCACTGAGCTTGAGAGATACAAGGAAAAAGACAAAAGTTTTCAAATTGATAAAAAAAACTCGAGTCTGAATTTGAAATTAGTTATATGAAGCTACTTGTTAAAGATAGGGAACTGCAATGAAAATTTGACACTCTTGAAGTCACTTCAATGAAAACCGTTAAGTCTTTAAAACAAGAGATTTCTGATTTAACTTACCAAATTTCAAAACAAAAATCAGCTTATACCACTCTTGAAAAAGAACGGGATGAGTTGAAAAAGGACTTTGCAAAGAAAGAAGATAAACTTTTGGAAGAAATCATAGAGTCAGAACATAAGATAGCGAAACTTGAAAATTTTTTGGTTAAAACAGGACATTCAGCTCAAACCATTCATATGATTACGAATCAGACTGATCCGATTTACCACACAAAAAACTAAATGGCTCTAGGTAACCAAACTCATTGTAATCTCAAGAAAGCTCAGAGAGAACAGAATGTTTTATACAATGGAAATGTGATATATGAGAAACATGATCTTCCTATTGTTCGTGATTATGTGGAAACGATGGAACTGGTCGAAGAGAGCATAACTAAAATGAAACAAAAGAACCCAAACTTAAAACCAATTGATTACAACAAACTGAACAAACTTTCTGGAATCACTTTTGTTCCACAAAATCAAGCGTATGAGATTTCCAAAAGCCACGGAATTTCAAAACATGTTTCTAAACCTGTAGTTGTTTCCAAATCTCTTTCAAACATGGAACAGATGTCTTCAAACAACACTTTTAACACAAGTGCTGCAAGAGGATATCTTGATGATCTCAAAACCAGAGTTGGACAACTTCAAAAGACCTTAGAATCTAAAATGGATATAACTGAGAATAATTGGAATTCCACAGTTCATTTACAAGTAAAAAAGATTCTTGAAATGACATTTCTCCTCAACTCAACGCTATTAATGCAAGAGTAATTCATTTTGAACAAGCATTTTTGAACGAAATAGCTGACTTTGTTAAGGATCACAAATCCCTGATAAAGAAGGCAAATGAATCTTTTGAAAAGATAAATGTTTTGGAAAAGTTAAACGACTCTCTATTCGAAGCAGTTTTGTCTACTGACATTATGTCTATTTTGTTGCAAACATATTCTATTGAGGATGATGAAAGACATCGAGCTGAGACCTCCGTAATTGTTTTTCAAAATATGAAATTGGTCTAATTAAACTTGAAAAAGAAAACGTGTCATATTTTAAACAACTTGATCGAAAAAAAAGAAGAATGCAAGTATGACAAATTGTCGTATGAACGTGCCATCAAGAACATGAAAGAGCAAAATGATATTTTGAGGGCTTAGTTAGAAAGTAAAAAAGGAAAGGGTATGGATACTAAGTTTGCAAAACCATCGACTTCGGACAAAGAAAATGCTTCTAAACCGGTTGTTAAACCAAACATGTCAATTTCTCAATTTGTTCCAAAAGTTGATGTGAAAAAGGATTTGACAAAACCAGTCACTCCATCACCCTTGTCCAGAATGAATGAAAAAGAAAAGTGTGTTGAAAAAGGAAAAGCAGTTGTCGAAACACCAAAAGCGATAGCCCCCGGTCTTTTTAGGATAAGTCCCACTATTGCTTTTGGCTCAACATCTAGGTCAAATGAACAATGCATAAAGGATAATTCTAAAGAAGTTACGGATACTAAACATGACAAAAAAAATGCTAATGAGTGTGCCTATAGGACCTTAGATTCGTTAACTTTATCACACAATATAGAGCTTGTATGGTGACTTAAGTATATATATGTATGTTGTATATTATAGAGAGAATAGAGATGAAAAGAACTTGTATTGCACTAGAGAAAACACACACATACACACACTCAAGCACACACACAAATGAGGTGTGTGGAGGCTTATATAGTTCCTAGCATAAGCCACATGGGCTTGTTCATGAGGTGGATTGGGTTTGTTTACAGCATAACTAAATGGACTAGCTTCATAAGTAATGGCATATTTGCTTAGCCCAATCAATGAGCCCATTAACTAATCTAAGACTTATCTATGACATATTACAGAGTTATAATTATGAGAATGACCATCACTTCTTAATACAATTCTTTAATGCTAACAATCTCCCCCTAAGGGGTGGTCATTCGAATGATGCTCCACGTGATTAGGTCTTCTTTGTTCTTTGTATTGAACTTTCTGTATCATTGTAGAATAGTCTTTAGTCTTTGTCCCTTCATGCTTTGTGATCTTTGATAAATGACTTTTCTTTGTTCTTTGTTGTTGTTGTGGTGATTCGTCTGCCTTTTGTCACATCGTTGTCTTTGGATGTTAGATGCCTTTCCAACATGCTCATACGTCTTTAGTCTCTGTCATAAATACATTTGTTATTCTCGTTCTTTCACTTTGATCTTTGTCACATTACTTTGTAGATTCTTCTTTTTGGCGTAGAATCTTTCTTTGATTGTTGTTATCCTTTGATCTTTGTGAGAACTTTGCTTGACTTTGTGATGTATGTATGAGCACATGGAAATTAGTGTGGTGGTGGTGATAATGATGAGGTGATGGTAGCTGCAGGAAAATCGTTAGTCATAAACAACCGGTACTTACAGGTTCGGAATTAGAGATTGTCAATAGCATAGTCCATAGTGTGAAGACTCCTTCTAATCCTTACGATGGCCGTTCCTAATCGGATACCCCCGAAAGGGCTTACACAGACATACCGAAGTACACCCATGATTAGGTGAGTCGCTGGAGATCACCCCATGATTGTAGACCATTTGAAACCACCGCAAACACTAAGCGTAACCCAAAAAGAATTACCAAAGTGACTTGCTGTCATGGCTGTTTGATGTTGACCTTGTCAGGAATTTCCATTCAATCATTGAGAAATACATAAGTAAATTCTCTCATAAACGTTCTCGGCAGATTGCTAAGATCTGCATAGGACTCGATAATCTACAACCGGTGACCATTGATGTAGAACCACCATTGTAGTAATGTTAAGTGTTCCTATGAGATCTTTGATGAATCTCGGGGCTCTAGACTCAATAAGTGCACATTTAGTCATTGGAGGCATGGAGAAGAGGGCGTCCTTTTCAATATCAGCCATCTCTAAGAGACGGGTCGATAGATTACAATGGTTCCTCGTGAGAATGAAACAAGTATCTTTTGAGAGATACCTGAGTGGCTAGAAGGTTTAAGTGCAGTGCGTCACTGGGTCCATGACGTCTTGTCTTCAATACCGGTGTCACCTTAGTAACAACCAGTAGCATATGAGTTGAACCCGGTGTCTGCCCTAAGGTTGAACATATGGAGGGCTATTTCTTTTCACCCTTTTTATCACTTTTCTTTTTAATTCTTCAAACCCTTCTTTCCCTTTCATTCTTTTACTCCTTTTTTCAAATCATACATAAGGACTTCTAATTCTAATCTATTGGAATTGTCCTTGGGTAGATCTATCCGGCTCTTGCGGATCATAGGACGGTTTTTCCTAACCTTAGTCACCTTATATCACCATGACTATCCTATTGTTGCCATAAACCATTTGTTTGAAAATCTCTCAAAGTGTTTATGATTATAAAACACATTTTGTTAACACATTGAGAGTTTTGCAATTTTGAAATACTCCCCCTTCACATGTGCTCAAAATTAGTTAAGATAAATTTGCACATGCTGGGTAGAGTTGGCACTTTTGAATTGATCAACTTTCATTGAACAAGACCGATTCGAGACACGCTTACATCACTAGTTAGACTAGCTTGAAATTATTACCCGGCCTGGTCAAGTCCAAAGAAAGTTTCTCGAATTGGTACATTCTACTTAGACAAGTCCTATTCGAGACACGTTTACATCACTGGTTAGACCAGCTTGAAATTATTACCCGTCCAGGACAAGTCTTTTCGATTACTGACATTTAAGTTTCGTCAATTCGAGGGTTATAACTGAGTCTAGCACTGACATTTAAGTCATCTCAAAAGTTATTTCTGAGTCGAGCTCTTTCGAGATTCTTCCACAAACATTAAACAATTTTGATCACATTTAATCACGTCTTCTCCCCCTCAAAAATAGCATATCGTGATATTTTTGATATCAACTGATTAATAGAAAAAGCTTTTGGAGAGATAGACGGATTTGTTTTTGCATGAAATCGGAACATTTTTTTTTTTTATACTCCCCCTTAATCAAAGCATATTTCAAAATAAAATTTTCGGGAGGGAGTTTCTTTTTGAAATGCGAGTCATGTACTGAAATGTACACAAGTCATTTTGTGAAAACGAGTTTTTGCTTGAAATCTTTTCGTTTGTTTATACTCGAACTTTTTGAAAAGAATTTCGGTTTTGAACGTTCGAGTCCTGATCTGAAATAATCAGAAGTCATCATTTAAGCTCGGGTTTCGTACTGAAGTATACGAAAGCCATTGTTAAGAAAAATTTGAGAAACGACATGTTTTAGAAAACATTTTAAATGAACTCCCGCTCAAGCATATGTACATATCCGTGCTATTTTTGAATAACATTTCTAGAAACGTACATAATATCGATTATACGAGAGACATGTCGTGAGAAGAATATTTTTGGATTTTTTGGTTTTATATTGTTTTTGTATTTTTGAAATTTTCTATTTTTGTATTTTGTTTTTGTTGGTTTTTCAAATTTTGTATTTTGTTTTTCAAAAATATTTACAGCGAAGCGGTTTTGAAAACATTTTTCAAGAAGATTCGAGAAGACGTTCTAACTCCTCAGGGGTTAGGCTTCGCATGCCAATTCGTCGAACTAATTCGTCAAACCTTTCTTTTGGAAGGGCTTTAGTAAATAGATCGGCAAGTTGGTAATCCGTCTTAACGAAATGAATTTCAACTGTACCCTCTTCTACGTGCTCTTTTATGAAGTGGTAGCGGACTCTAATATGCTTCGTCTTAGAATGATGCACGGGGTTGCACGAGATGGCTATGGCACTTTTCGAGTCACAATACATAGGTATGCGGTCGAAATGAAAACCATAATCTGTGAGCTGTGTCCGCATCCAAAGAACTTGGGCACAACACGCAGATAGAGACACATACTCGGCTTCCGCGGTTGACAGTGTAGTGCAATCCTGTTTCTTAGACGACCAGCTGACCAGTTTTTCACCCAAAAATTGTGCTCCGCCTGATGTACTTTTTGCTGTAACTTGATCACCTGCATGGTCGGCATCTGAAAATGCTGTTAGATTAAACCCCGAATCCTTCGGATACCAAAGTCCCATGTTAATGGTTCTTCGAAGATACCGAAAGATCCGTTTAACCTCTTTGAGGTGAAGTTCGGTAGGCTTTGCCTGAAACCGTGATAATAAGCAAACAGCAAATTAAATATTGGGTCGACTAGCAGTTAGGTACATGAGAGAACCGATCATACTCCGATATTTCTTCGGATCGATGGGTTTCCCAAACAAATCAGCATTGATTTTTGGTGAAGTTACCATTGGTGTACCAACATAATCACAATCTTCCATACCATGTTTTTTCAAGTATATTTAGCTTGATTGATAAAAATACCACGAGGGGATTGATGTATTTGTAAACCAAGAAAGAATTTAAGTTCCCCCATCATGGACATTTCAAATTTGCTTTTCATGATATTTTCAAAATGTTTTGAATGATTCGGATTAGTGGACCCAAAGATAATGTCGTCCACGTAAATCTGAACAATCAAAATGTCATCTTTGTATTTTCTAGTAAACAAGGTAGGGTCAATAGTTCCTTTGGTGAAGTTATTTTGAAGCAAAAAAGATGATAATTCGTCATACCACGCCCTTGGAGCTTGTTTTAAACCATAAATGGCTTTCTTAAGCTTGTAGATGTAGTCTGGATGTTCTTTGTTGATGAATCCCTCTAGCTGACTCACATACACTTCTTCTTTCAGAGTTCCATTGAAGAAAGCTGTCTTAATGTCCATCTGATAGACTGTGATGCTTTTGAGTGCTGCATAGGCTAAAAAAATCCGGACTGCTTCCAATCTAGCTACGGGCGCGAATGATTCCTCGAAGTCTATCCCTTCCTCTTGCGGATACCCTTTAGCCACGAGACGAGCTTTGTTTCGAATTACAGTCATTTCTTCATCCATTTTGTTCTTCCACAACCATTTAAGATCAAGAATACATTTCTCAAGTGGTCGTGGGACAATTTGGCAACTATCATGTAACTGGTATTGAAGAATTTTATCCTGCATCGCTTCTATCCATGGGTTTTCTGCCATTGCTTCCCGAATGTTGTTAGGTTCTTTAAGACTTAATGAACAAATGTAGATACACAATTCGAGATCTGTGGCAAGTTGTCTCCTCGTCTGAACTGGCCTTGAAGGTTCACCAATAACGTGTTCTATTGGATGGTCTTTTGTCCATTTGAGTGTAGAAGGGTACCTTGGGTGTAAGATATACGTGTTAGATGGTTCTTGTAACCGTGAAGAAGATTCAGCAGAGTCTGTTGCAAACGGGTTTTCAAATACTTTTTCTTCTTCTTCTAACGTAGCATTGTTTGAATTATTTGTTGGTTCTTCTTGAAAGTTTGTGTTTTGATTATGCTCATCAACTCTTGGTAGAACAATTTCAATAGCTAGAGTTGCTGGAGTAGATGTTGATGATGTTGAGGGAGTTGGTGCTTCAGCTTCAATTGTAGTAGATGCATCTTGTGTTGGTGATGGTGATTGATGATTTTGAGCGGGTGCAGCGGAATGATGTTGAGATGCATTTGTCGAAGTTCCACCATAGTATTCATCAAACATTAACTCGAAGAAGTATTCCAGTTCTTGATCTGAAGGTTTATCCGGTGTTGTTGACTGAGCTCCATTAGGTACGAGTCCTAAACTGATGTGTCCAGAAGTCTGACTATTTGGTGCGGGTCCTAATCTAGTTTGATTAGAAGCCAGTGGGTTAAGCGCGGGTTCTAGAGCGAGTCTCTCAGAAGCCATTTGTGAAATCTCATCAAACTTCACATTCATCATCTCCATTATCCTTTTTGTCTTCTATTATACACCCTGAATGCCCTCGAGTTTTCTGAATATCCGATGAAGATTCCAATATCACCCTTAGCTTTCAGCTTCCCTAGATCTTCTCTGTCGTTCGTTGGATAACACAAAGCGCCAAACACGTAAAGATAAGAGATATCCGGTTTCCGATTGTTCACAAGCTCATATGGTGTTTTATTGAATATTGGATGAATTAGGGATCGGTTTTGAGTGAAACAAGCAGTGGCCACAGCATCAGCCCATAAGAATAGTGGTACACTAGAATAAATTAGCATTGTGCGAGCAGCTTCCAAAAGAGTTCTATTTCTTCTTTCAACTACCCCATTCTGCTGTGGAGTTCTAACAACTGATGTATGATGTGTGATTCCAACATCTTCAAAATACGTTCTTAACTCCTAATTGGTGAATTCTGTGCCGTTGTCTGTTCTTACAATCCTTACTGTAGCTTGAAGTAGAACTTGAATGCGCTTCAGAAAGGTAATGATGTTGCTAGGTGCTTCGTCTTTTAATCTCAAAAACTTTACCCAAGTATATCTTGAATAATCATCGACAATGACCAGAATATACTTCTTTCCATTGATGCTTTCAACTCTCATTGGGCCACATAAGTCCATGTGCAATAGATGTAATCTTGCTTCCGAACTAGGTACGGTGTTGGGTTTATATGAAGCTAGTTTGCTTTTCCCTTGTTCACATGATGGACATAAGTGATCCTTGGTGTATTTGAACTTAGGAAGTCCGTTGACGATGTTGTCTTTGGCTAATTTGTTGATGGTGTCTGGTCGTTGTGATCTAGCAAGCAAGCTTGTAAACCACGGATCGTTGTCCCAACGAGGGTTGAATTGATCTTGTCACTCGACTCGTGAGTTATGTGAGATGAATTAGTTTGAAAGATGAGTTTTGGTTTTGGTTTATACTACAAAAACTTGTTTGAAACTTAAATGAAATAAAGAACAAGATTAGACGAAATAAGTAGAACGAGAAAAGAAAACATAAAGCTAAGTAATACGTAAAAGAAATGAAGAAAGAAAGAAATAAAGAAAATGTTTTTGTGATTTTGATTTTAATTAACGAAGAGAAAAATTAAACTAAGTAATATGTTTAACAATTAAACGAGCTAAACTTAAACTAATTAGAAAATAAGTTGAACTAAGTAAAATAAGCTAAAAGGTTTTAAGAAATTTCGATGGAGTGTCGTTAAGAAGTTAAAGAAATAAAACCTCACTCAGTTATCGATGAGGTGGATAAAAGCCAATCCCGGCTTATAGAACAAATGAAACTCGACACAAAAGAAACTAGAAACTAGAAGACAAAACAAATAAACTCACACACTATGCTACATTACTCGCAAAAGTCAATGTCACCATACTCGCAACAATAACAAACGATACTCGCTAGATCCTAAGAAATATGATACTCGCAGAAATAATATGAAACTCGCTAAACTAAAAAAAACCCTACTCGCTAAGTTAAAGAATGTTTCATACTCGCAAGACCTTGTACCATACTCGCAAAGACTTTTGAAAACTTCATACTCGCAACACAAATAGAGCCATACTCGCAATATAATACAAAACCAAACTCGCAAAGTGATTGATACTCGCAAAGAGGAAGGATAGCCAAGTGATACTCGCTATCTAGACTTGCTTACTCGCAATACTCATACCATACTCTCAAAAATGTTAAAAACTTCATACTCGCTATAACATGGACCTTACTCGCAATTTTCCAGTTTTGATACTCGCAATATACCAATTTTATGAAACCTTACTCGCAAAATTGAGACTCTTACTCGCAAAAACTAGCTTTGATACTCGCAAAACACAAATAAAATCCTTACTCGCAAATACCTAAATAATGATACTCGCAAAAACCTAATTTAGAACCTGTAAACTTTTTTAACGTGACTAATATTATAGAACTTGATAAATGCTTATGTAAACTTAATGAAAAGCTAGTTTTAGATACCAAATAAGTTGCTAATAAGCCACGACTCAAATTACAAGCCCTAACCCATTTCACAAGCCCACGAATACAACAAACATGCAAAGGTGGTAGAAATTTTTATAAAAGCTTTTTGTAGATATTAATAAGACGCAAAGTAAGCTTGAAAGATTAAAAGATGAAAGAAGATTTAAAATGAAGCAACAAGAATAAGCTAGGAAAGATTATTAAGACATGAAATAAAAAGCTTGCATAAAAAGAAATCTTACACTAAGACTCAAATAAAACTAAGACTAACTCAAAAACTAACTAGAGCAAATGAAGGCTAGGGGTGCTATTTAAGGGAGCCAAGGAGGCTTTCCTTTTTACATTGTGTGCACTTAGCCCCCTAATCTTTTACATTTCATGAAAACTAAGCGTAAACTTAAGATACAAAGCTACTAAACTTTTTCAAAATGAAACTTAAGTCCTTGTAACTTGAGGTGACATGTTGTCGAGCTTTCCACAGGTCCTTAAAAACTTTAAAAGTGATCACTTGCTCGAATTTGGAAAGTTTAACTTCATAATTATCTTTGAACTTCGATTAAGCGTCTCTTTTATATTCTTGAGCCTTTGAGAAATAATTGCGTCGTCACGGGCTTTTCTTAAGTAAATTTCATCTTTTGCTTGACTTTAGAACTCTTTTCCACATCTCGTGCTCGTTTTAGGCTTTTAGGTTGATTTTCATGTTGTTTTTGCAATATCCTCACCTGCACAGTCATAAACACAAAAACACGATATCTTTGGCTTTTAACGTTAGTTTTTGGTCTATAATATTCTAAAAATGGTGAATAAAAGGTATGTGAATAAGCACATACCAAAATCCCCCAGACTAAGGTATTGCGTGTCCTCACGCAATGTAATCACGTCACGCTTTAGAGATAAATAATTTCACACCTCTCTTTACTAGCTTTGAAAAGTAGCAAAACGTTCAAAAGACGAAATCATTTATTCCCTAAAACGCCCCGGTTTTCCATTTTTGTCTATGTACATCATATATTATACTACTTTAGCTTATGACGGTGTGCTTGACTTTCATTATCTTTC
>LBNU01004611.1:165154-226118 GCA_014162995.1 Artemisia annua | reverse complement strand
CGACAGAAGACATGCTTCTGTGGCAGAGGTGCGCGCTGTGCGCGACAAGGAGGTGCGAACATTACATCCGCCTTTACAACCGACAGAGGACGTCTCCCATGCGGCAAGATGGTGCGAATATTTAAATCCGTCTTTGTACCGGGCTTGCAATACCTCTTACATACGATCTGCTTCCAAATATACCTGAGTGACGCGTACGAAAACAGTGGTATTATATACCCTAGTAGCCCCCCAAGTTTGATGGTGCTACTCTTGTAGGAGCATTAAACTTAGTTATTCAAATCCTGAAAAACACTTAATGCAAATATTAAAAGTATATGCCGCGAACCGCAACATATAAAAGCTAATGAAGTAAAAGATTAGCGTGAAGCAATATATAGCACATAGCATGTGAAATTAACACATAAGAGAAGTAGCAGTGCGAATTACACCTATCGTGAAGTTTTACAAACTACATAAATAATGAATTGTTGTTTCAATCGCACCGTGACCGTGACTAATAGTTTCAATTGCACGCACAGACGCAGATGGATGTATCGTGACCGCATAGACTCGAACGTTTGTAGATAATCGCAGATGAACATAACATGACCACGGCTTTTGTCCAGTGCGCTCATGGCGATTGACTAGCATCGTGGTGCCTGTTCAATAGCACGTAGCTAATCTGCGAAGATGTCCGAACGCACGGCCTAACGCGGGTAGATTTATCGTGACTGCGTCGTGCAAACAAGCATACCAACCGTAAAAAACATTATGTGCGCTAATTAATTCGCGGCGAAAAAATAAAGTAGGTCCGATCATGCGGACTTAGTGCGACTATAGATAAAATCGTGTTTACCAAGTTAAAAGATTTACATAAAATCTTATGAATATTTAAAAGATAACATATCTTAACGCATGAATACCGCATCGGCCGGGTTTTAAAGTGCAACCCAAAAAAAATACAAAGTATTAAAGTTACCGGCTTTTGAACTCGATGGTTGCTTTCCGGTGATGTGAGAGCACGAAACTTGTCGTAGTCATGTCCCACGGATGGCGCCACTTGTTGATGCATAATCTGGCGCGGGCTGGATTTGACGACTCTCCCTGGGCCGTTAGTCGTCTTCTCGAGCCCTGGGTAGACCTGTCAACAAAGAGAACCCGTTAGGAGTGGAGCCGAGGCCGTAGCCCCGGGATCCACCTCCGACGGTCAAGTTAGTATTGATGCGATATAGCATACAAGAGTTAGGTTTAGAGTAACCTGTTGTGTTGTGCGAAGAAGAGAATCCCAGCCCTATATTTATAGGACATGGATTAGGGTTTAGGCGTAGAGTGGGCCGCTGTCTGCCGGGCCTAGCCCATTCCAGACTATACGTCCACACTCAATGTGACAAATATTTCAAAAGTGAGCAAAAGAGTCTAAAAATATTTGTTGTTATTACATGTAAATTATATTTTTACTATACTAGGCCTAATGATTAGGGTCGTCACATGAATTGCAATGGCATTTATCGAAACCATACACAGGCCCCACTGACACGAAAAGTTTAGACACATGTATTGATTATTAATACAAAATGTAACACCCTCAAAATTTCATTACACATCGGAAGTCTAATTTGGGTGTTACGTAGAGGATCACAGTCATAATCATAGAAAATGACTCAAATGAGACGTTTTGAAAGTCATTTTATTGAATTCAAAATACGAGAGTGTTTCCATGTTATTCAAATCACAAGTGACATAATTGTTTGAAATGACTGATTAAATTATTTTACACCACAGACTCTTGGTCAATGCCCACTCCATGCCTTGAATGCTATCTTCAATTACATGAGATAAACATGCTAAAAAGTCAACAAAATTGTTGAGTGAATCCATAATGTTTGTGTTTGATAATCATTTTGAACACAAGATAAGTATTTCAGTAATAAAACAGGTGTGTGTGTGTGTGTTGTGTGTATATTGTATGCAAATTGCCATAAGTCTCATGAACTCAAACTTTAATGTGTATAATATAATATAGGGACCCTTGGGGTAGGAGTATTGCCATTCTCCTAGTAACTCAAATAATGTGCATCTGGCTATCTATCCGACTAACACACAGGAAATCTCTCGGACTAGCATAAATGGGTTGTCAACCAAATAGATCTATTCACAGTATTCGCGTTCACTCGCAAGTGACTAAGGCTCATGATATAAGGGGCTTTCATAAAGGGGCAACAGAGTGTCTTATGCAATAACATTTAGTAATAACATACATAAAAATAAAATACTTGTGTTCCATGTGTAGCATGTATCTCCCCACGAGTTTGTAAAATATATAAAAATGTGGGACTATTAACTCACCTTAGTTGAGTGTGTGGGTAGGCAAATAAGTGTGTTGGGTCACTGAATTCCCAAACTCCCTTAAACTAGGATTTGAACATAAAATAACCTAAGTGTTTGACAACCTTCAACATTATCAAGTCACTAAGTGAACAGTCACTCAGTGAGTCATCTTCAGGATGCTTAGGACAAGC
This sequence comes from Artemisia annua, assembly GCA_014162995.1. Classification (NCBI taxonomy): domain Eukaryota; kingdom Viridiplantae; phylum Streptophyta; class Magnoliopsida; order Asterales; family Asteraceae; genus Artemisia; species Artemisia annua. The sequence goes on along the minus strand of LBNU01004611.1, from coordinate 223,617 downwards.
TTAAGAAGAAAAGCTTTCCATTCAGTGAGGCGGATTCTCAGTGAGTGGCACCTAAGCCAAAGAAGAAGGTGATGGATTCAGTGAGTGATGACAATAGTTCACTGAATCCCAAGTTCCTCCTCACTAAAGCAACAAAAGTTAAAGACTGAAGATAAAGACATGAAGCCTGAAGAATGGGCGGGACAAGGCGGGAAACGTTTGAAATTACAAAGAGTGTCAGTATCCTTGTAAAGTAAAACTTTCCCTGAATGGCTTGGGTTCAGGATGGTGTCATATCTGAACCTCAGAAAGCACTAATTCCTATACCCAAAATAGACTTATGTAACAGAGACAAAACACGCAAGCATTTTGTCTCAACTAGGCTGATGTAATCTTTGTCTTTATCACAACGGTTGTAATATACTTGTGTATAAATAGGAGACATAAGAGAGAGTAAAGATTGCGGAGTTTGTGCACTTAATGCTTAGACATTCACAAACTAATCTTTACTCTCTCCAAACAGCAACCATCCCTTAGATAGCTTAGTGGGTCTTTTGTTGCTACTTAAGCTTAGCTTAAGTTTAGTGAGGAGTAACACCAAACATACTTGTCATTTCAATCCCCAAGTGTTTGTGCTCTGGATTGTCTTCGTGATATGATTCCAAGCTTTGATTTTAGCGGTTTCACTAATAAGGACACCGCCCCCTCTAAACCCTAACAAACATTGGCGAGTGCTCTTTTTAGTGAAATGGTCAAGGATATGGAAGCTCACTTCGACATGACTATGAGACAGAAAGCAATTTTTGAGTGTCTACGGGCACCACATGCTCAGGATTTTCTTCTAGCTATCCCCATAGACGGGCTAGGTCAACATATGTCACTGGTGGAATATCGTACTATCCTTAAGTATCGCCTTATGATTCCTTTATTTCCGGTTGATGAGATATGCCCAGTTTGTCACAAGGCATGTTTGGATTCCTTTGGGGAACATGCGGTTCATTTCAAGGAGCTCCCGGGCTTCAAGTACAGGCATGATATGGTTAGGGACGTCCTTTTTGACATATTTAGGCTTGCCGGGATCTCTGTCAAGAAAGAAGCGCCTGTGAACTTTTTGACTGACCCAATGGATGGAAGATCCACACTCAGACCGGCAGACGTTTTGGTTTTTGGGTGGGTTGGAGGGAAACATGCGTGTGTGGATCTAACCGGGGTTTCTCCTCTTGTGGGGTTGAGTAGCTGGGGTTTTATAGTAGGACAGGCTGCTTTGAAAGCCGCCTCGTACAAAGTGGCAAAACACGAGAAAGCGTGCATTGAAAATCAACATGTTTTTATTCCTTTCGCGTTTGATACTTTTGGTTTTCTTGCACCTGAGGCAGTGGAGCTACTCAACAGAGTTCAACGTGCTATGCATAGTAATGTTGTAACACCTAGATCCACAAATGTCGTTTTTAAGAGAATTAGTTTTGCAATTTAAAAAGGGCTGGCGTCGCAGCTTGTTGCTCGCTTGCCTTCCACCACTATGTAAATTCAATTCAGTATTATAAGGTAAATGCAATAAAGAGTTAAACGTTGAAAAATATCGTTTTCTTTTCTTTTACGTTTATCATTACTTAGCTATTAATCTTCTCTTCACTACTTGATGGAACTTGGTTAGATTAACTTTGTAGTTAACTTTAACCAAGTAAAAGGGACCAACAAGTGGTATCAGAGCCTCTGGTTTATAAAACTTTCAAAACAACAGAGTGCTCGAAGTTTTTAAAATCAAGATCCTACCATGACTGATAGTGAAGTACCCCAACTAGTCGATAAAAAGGGAGGAAGCTATACTGCTACAGCTCCCCGACTTGAAGTTGGAAAATTCAATAAGTGGAAAAAGCGCATGCTTTGCTACTTAACTGGGATGGAACCTTATTACATCACACTGATTAATGAGGGTCCATTTTTCCCTAAAACAGCTACTGGTTTAGTTAAACCTGAAGCTCAGTGGACACCTGATGAGAGAAGGGTGGTCAATCAAGACCAACACCTGAAAAGCATCATTATATCTTGTCTCCCTGACGATATAATGGAATCAGTCATCAACTGTCCAACTGCAAAGCAGACTTGGACTGACTTGGTTCATAGCTATGAAGGCCCCTCAGATACCAAGGAAAACAGAATCATGGACCTGAAACTTGAATACAATACCTTCAGGGCCAAAGATTCTGAAAGTCTCTCAGAGACCTATACCCGGTACAAAACCCTTCTGAATGAATTGACCAATGATGGTGTCACCCTGTCTAAGCATGAAATCAATGTTGGCTTTGTCAACTGTCTCCCTGAGAAGTGGTTAAACTTCTCTCAGGGTCTAAGAAATGCCAACCATCTTCAAAATCTTGAGCTTGCTGAGATTTATGGGAAATTTCTCTACGAGGATAATTTAATCTCTAGGAGATACCCTAAAGCTCAAGAAGTCAAGAAGACCCTGACCAGTCCACCCATATCTACTGCCTTCTATTCTAATGGTATTGTGCAGGATTTCCAAGAAAACTCAGATGATGAGGCTGATGTTAGAACCAGTGAGGAGTACCTAAATGATTTACAACTAGAATTTCAAGAAAGGGCACTCCTTGCTAACTCAAAACGTTTTATCAGTAGAAACAAAACCTTTTCAAAAGCCAAAGCTAATGAAAACACCGAGTGTTTTAAATGTGGCAAAAGAGGTCACTTTGCAAAAGATTGTTTTTCAAAAACAACCTCTGAACCCTCATACCAGTTTTCAGGAAACAACTCTTCAGGAACCAAATTTCAACCAAAAATGCTTCAATCTCCTCAATATTTTCAAAACAATACTGAAAATAAGTCTCAGAAAGATTTTGAAGCAAAATATAGAAAAGCAAAAGCTAAGCTTGCTCTACTTGAGGCTGCTCCTTCAAACTCTCAGTCTCCTCAAGCCCCCAAACCTGTCCAGGCTAAAAAAAAGGGCTGGTTGCTGAAACTTATGACTGGGATGAGGAAGATGTGTCCTCAGATGAAGAAATTCATGTCAGTGCACTTATGGCACTCTCTGATGACAACAAGCTAGCTGTGGGCAAGAGTCATGCCAGAAATGGTGAATGGGTCAACATCACAATGAGGAAGGTAAATATCTTACTTTCTATGGATGATGATTCTGATTGGCAGTCTTACTTGAATTATATCAATGTTGATCTTAAGTATGTTGAAGAGCAGAGATTGAATTTGTTTTCAAAATATAACAAACTTGTTTTTGAATTGAGTATGTGTAGAGATGAACTACTTGCCTTAAAACAAGCAAAACTTGAAAATGTCACACTTCAAATTCAAAACTCTGAATTAGTTAAACAAAATCATGCTCTTCAAGAAGAACTTAAGAAAGAAAAGGATGTCATAGAAAGCTGGACCAAGAAAAACCCTAGACTCTATGAGACAGTCAGTCTCATTCCTAGTACCAAAAGTAAGGTACTAGGAGATGACCAACTCACTGAATCATCTAGTGAGACCCTCAGTGAGAAAAGGTTCTTGCCAGCTGGCACACCCTTTGAGAAAGAGATGAATCCCAAGTCAAAAGACTGGATTGAAAGATTCAATCCTGATGGCAAAATGCCTAACTTTGACACTGGAAAAATCTTGATGCCTGAAAGTCAGGCCATTAAAGGAGTTACTTGAAGTCTCTGACGAACCCAGCAGTGCTGAGGATGTCACTGAATCTGAACCAGTAACCCAAACTCCTTTACCACCACTGAAAACCCTTCAGGGAGCTGAACCATGTTCTGATATAGGACCTCTTGTATATTCTCAACACTCTCCCAAGGAGAGGATGGGATTAGGCACGGCGATCCTAAAAAGGCCCAACTCTGAACAAACTAATGCAAGTCCAGCTCCCACTGAAGTCCTCATACCTCTCACCACCACTGAGGTTAAACTCAACAACACTGACTCTAAGGTTGATCAGTTAACTGAACTTGTTAGGAAGCTGAGTGAAAAGTTGGAATCCACTGGAAAACCAACATCCACTGATATTGAACTAACCCCAGCTTCCTCAAGTACATCCAAACCTAAGTCCTCTAAGAAACCACTGAAGAGATGTGAGCTATGCAATTACACTAATCACAACACTGATAATTGCTATAGAATCCTATTCTGCATGATCTACAAACTTGAAGATCATAGGACCTCTGATCACATATCTTATGTCACTCAAGCAAACTATAAAGCTCAGGCTCATAAGTATGCTTCATCATCAAAAGAATCACTGAAACCAAAGGCTAAGCCTTTCAAACCATGTACACAATGTGGATTCACTGACCATCACCCTGTTGATTGTCTCATGTATCCTTGTTGTGACATTTGTGGTGATCCTTCCCATGATACATTAGGACATGACAAAGTCATTAAGGCTAGAAGAGGACTGACAACAAATGTCTCCCAGTCATTTGAGTCCTCCTCAAGCACCAAATGCAATGTATGTGGAAGTACCTATCACTCCTCCACTGATCATGAGTCCATTAGAAAGTTCAAAAAGTCCTTGAAGCCCAAGCCCACCAAGATGTGGGTCAATAGAAAAAACTAACCTAGTTTACTATTTGTGCAGAAACACGCCAGGGAGCCTGTGTGGCATCTAGATAGTGGATGCTCAAGAAGCATGACTGGTGTGAAGCAATATCTGCACAAATACGTAGAAGAGCCAGGACCCAAGGTAGTATTTGGTGATAACTCATCAGCTCCCACTGAGGGTTATGGTTCAGTAAACTGCAATGGCATAGTTTTTACAAGGATAGCTTATGTAAATGGACTCAAGTACAATCTCATCAGTGTTAGCCAACTATGTGATGCAAAATACATAGTTCAGTTTGATGATAAGAGAGGAACCATCTTCAATGCCAACAAGGAAGTTGTGTTGATTGCTCCAAGAAGAGATGATGTTTATGTCCTGGACATGTCAACACTCACTCAGAATGGGACTTGCCTCTTTACAAAGGCAAGTGAAGCAACCAACTGGCTATGGCATAAAAGACTCTCTCATCTCAATTTCAAACACATCAACAATCTTGCCAAACAAAACAAAGTTCTTGGCTTGCCCTCACTGGTGTTTTCAAAAGACAAACCTTGTTCAGCTTGTGAAAAAGGAAAACACCATAGGGCCTCTTTCAAAACCAAACAAAATTACTCAATCAAAAGCTGCCTGCACCTCCTTCACATGGATCTATTTGGACCTGTCTGTCCAATGTCTATCCACCATGAGAAATATACTCTAGTCATAGTGGATGAATACTCAAGATACACTTGGGTGTACTTCCTGACCAAAAAGAGTCAGGCAGCTGAAACCATCATGTCCTTTGTCAGGAACATTGAAAACCAAAATGACATTAAGATCAAACAAATCAGAACTGACAATGGAACTGAATTCAAAAATCAGGACCTTGAGTGCTTTTGTGAAGAGAAAGGAATCTCTCAGAACTTCTCTTCTCCTTACATTCCTGAACAAAATGGAGTGGCTGAAAGGAAGAATAGAACACTCATTGAGGCAGCTAGAACAATGTTGAATGGCTCAGTCCTCTCTAAGCATTTTTGGACTGAAGCAGTTAAAACAACATGCTACACTCAAAATAGGTCAATCATTGTCAAAAGACACAACAAAACTCCTTATGAAATATTCAAGGGTAGAATCCCTGATATCAACTACTTTCATGTGTTTGGGTGTCCTGTGTTTATTCATAATCACAAGGATCACTTAGGCAAATTTGAAGCCAAGGCTGATGATGGATATTTCTTAGGTTACTCACTGGTCTCCAAAGCCTTCAGGGTGTTTAACACAAGGAGACAACAAACTAAGGAAACCTATCACATCACCTTTGATGAAAGCACTAAGGCTATTCAGTTTTCAAACACCTCAGTGGAAGAGATTGGAATTGATGATTCATCCAGATATCCTCCTGATGAATATCACCCTGAAAATAATCCTTCCACTCAATACCAAGCTGATGCTGACTTCTCATATTACATCATTCCTCACAACCTTCCTCAACCAACCATCAGTGAGTTTGTTGAAGCTCAACAAGTTCCAAATGAGAGAACTCACACTGAACCAGATGTTCAGGAACCTGTTGAAAACAATATCCAAATTGAACTCACTGAAAACCAAGTCCTTGAGGAACCTCAGGCACCTACTCTTGAACCTACTCCTCCTCCAAATCAGGCATCAACAAGCTCAAACTCCTATCCCAGACCTCAGGAAAGATGGTCTAGACATCAACATATTGAGCTTGTCAACATCATTGGCGAACCTATATTTGAGGGAATGCTTACCAGAAGGATAGCTGCCAAACTCACTGCAGCCTCAGCCAATGAGTGCCTGTTTGTTGACTTCCTATCTACCATTGAACCCAAGACTGTAAAAGAAGCCATGAAACATCCAAGTTAGGTTCAGGCCATGCATGATGAGCTTGAACAATTTGATAGGAATGATGTCATGACCTTAGTTGAATGCCCTCAGGGTGTTTATGTCATTGGCATGAAGTGGGTGTTCAAAAACAAGACTGATGAAAATGGCATTGTTGTTAAAAAGAAGGCAAGGCTTGTTGCCAAAGGCTATAATCAACAGGAAGGCATTGATTATGAAGAAACCTTTGCCCCTGTTGCTAGAATGGAAGCCATCAGGATCTTCCTTGCCTATGCCGCTTACATGAACTTCAAAGTCTACCAAATGGATGTCAAGAGTGCATTCCTAAATGGAAAACTTAAAGAGGAAGTTTATGTTCAACAGCCACCTGGATTTGAAAGCCATGAGTTCCTTGACCATGTCTGCAAGCTTGACAAAGCCCTTTATGGACTAAAGCAAGCTCATAGGGCATGGTATGAAACTCTTTCAGCCTTTCTAATCCAGAATAAATTTGTCAGAGGAAGGATAGACAACACACTGTTTATCTATAGGACAAAAGAAGATGTGATTTTGGTCCAAGTGTATGCGGATGACATCATCTTTGGCTCAACAAGCTACAAACTTTGTAAACAGTTTGAGAAGCTGATGACCAAACAATTTGAAATGAGCATGATCGGAGAACTCACATACTTGGAATTCAAATCAAACAGACTGATAAGGGAATCTCCATAAATCAAGAGAAGTACATCAAGAACACACTGAAAAAGTATGAACTCAGTGACTGTGCTTCAGTAAAAACCCCAATGGTTCCTCCAAACAACCTAGGTCCTGATCTTTCTGGCAAATCAGTAAATCAAACCTTGTTCAGAGGAATGATAGGATCACTTATGTATCTTCTTGCCACAAGGCCTGACATTCAATTTGCAGTTTGNTGACTGTGCTTCAGTAAAAACCCCAATGGTTCCTCCAAACAACCTAGGTCCTGATCTTTCTGGCAAATCAGTAAATCAAACCTTGTTCAGAGGAATGATAGGATCACTTATGTATCTTCTTGCCACAAGGCCTGACATTCAATTTGCAGTTTGCCTATGTGCCAGATATCAGTTTGACCCAAAAGAATCACATCTCACTGCTGTGAAAAGGATCCTGAGATATCTAAAGGGAACTCCAAACCTTTGTTTGTATTATCCTAAGTGCTCAGGATTTGATCTTAAGGGATACACAGACTCAGACTATGTAGGCTGCAACATGGATAGGAAGAGTACCTCAGGGTCCTGTCAATTTCTTGGAGGAAAACTAGTATGTTGGAGCACAAAGAAGCAACAATCAGTAGCCATGTCTTCGGCTGAAGCTGAGTATGTTGCTGTGCAGGATGCTGTGCAAATGTACTATGGATGAAAAGTCAACTCAGTGACTATGGCATCCATTATAAGAATGTTCCTATCTTTTGTGACAATACTAGTGCTATTGCTATCTCCAATAACCCTGTGTTTCATCAAAGAACCAAACACATTGATATCAGATATCACTTCATCAGGGACCATATCATAAATGGAGAGATTGAACTACATTTCATCCCCACTGAGTATCAGCTAGCTGATATCTTTACCAAACCCCTGGATGAGCCCACTTTCACCAGACTAAAAGTAGAATTGGGCATGTTGGATATTAACAATCAGGTCACTGAATCAATGTCATTCAAACATATTGTAAAATATCTCTAAGGTCCCTGAACAACCCAAAACCTTCAGTGACTAACTTGTTATAAAGCTCACTCACTGACAAATGATTCACCCAGGGTGCCCAAGACACACTGAAAGCATTCAATGCTTAACTAAATACTCTAAGTATTTAGTTAGTAAATGTCCTAGGTTGGTAACTGAATGCCTATTTAATATAGGAATATATGTCGTTTATCCTTCTGGCATCCACATCTTGGGCCCCTACATCACCACCACATATCCCACTTGGCATTAACTGCCTCCCCTCACACATAATATCTTTGGATATTTTATGTGTGACATCATGTCTGCAAAATACACTTTTGCAGAACGCGCAACTGTTCAAATGAATAGTTGCGAAAAAATAGGGAAGTGGAGTGGTGGCATTTAATGCGGACTTCAAACGGTTTATACATTTTGACTTTCAAAATCATGTAATCCCTTGATATCCCTAACCCTAATCCACCACTCTATAAATATCCCCTTCTTCTTCATAAAAAAACACATACACAAAAAACTTTAACAAAACTCTCCTAAAATCTTTTCAAGAAGCAATGTGTGTGTATCTTTCTTACCCAAAAACAAGTTTATAAAACATTTTCCTGGTCAAAAAGATTCATATCAAGATATCCATCTTCATATCAATCTTCTTGATAACATATTGAACATTTCACGGCAGCGAACAAATTAGACTTAATTTGTGACCATCTGATGTTTCAATATTTGCCATTCAAAAACCTTTTTTCAAATCTTTTTGACTTAAAAAAAATGGCAACTGACCAAGGAATCGAACTTGCACCCCAATGGGCAAATTTGACTCTGGCTGATGTACAATTCAAAACAAACAATGTTGTAGGCAATTTTAACTACCCATCAAATGTCCCTGCCTACAAAAAGATCATGAAATTTTTGTACAACTGTCCTTTGAAAACAGCCTTCACTTCTACCCCTTACTTTCAGTACCGAAACTTCCTCAGGGAGTTTTGGGCCACTGCAAGGGCCTATGACCCGACACCCTCTACTGATGAGAACGAGGCTAGACCCCTCAGGGAGTTTCTCATCAGCTTTTCACTTTTGGATGGGGNTAGGCAATTTTAACTACCCATCAAATGTCCCTGCCTACAAAAAGATCATGAAATTTTTGTACAACTGTCCTTTGAAAACAGCCTTCACTTCTACCCCTTACTTTCAGTACCGAAACTTCCTCAGGGAGTTTTGGGCCACTGCAAGGGCCTATGACCCGACACCCTCTACTGATGAGAACGAGGCTAGACCCCTCAGGGAGTTTCTCATCAGCTTTTCACTTTTGGATGGGGCAAGAAAATTTACTTTGGATTTTCAAAATTTTTGCTCCTCCACAGGGCTTGATTACAATAAAGGGGTTTATGTGGATTACTGATCGTTGCGATCTAGCAAGCAAGCTTGTTAACCACGGATCGTTGTCCCAACGAGGGTTGAATTGATCTTGTCACTCGAGTCGTGAGTTAGGTGAGATGAATAAGTTTGAAAGATGAGATTTGGTTTTTGTTTATACTACGAAAATTTGTTTAAAACTTAAATGAAATAAAGAACTAGAGTAAAAGAAATAAGTGGAACGAGAAAAGAAAACATAAAGACAAGTAATACGTAAAAGAAATGATGAAAGAAAGAAATAAAGAAAATGTTTTTGGGATTTTGATTTTAATTAACGAAGAGAAAAATTAAACTAAGTAATATGTTTAACAATTAAACGAGCTAAACTTAAACTAATTAGAAAATAAGTTGAACTAAGTAAAATAAGCTAAAAGGTTTTAAGAAATTTCGACGGAGTGTCGTTAAGAAGTTAAAGAAATAAAACCTCACTCGGTTACCGATGAGGTGGATAAAAGCCAATCCCGGCTTATAGAACAAATGAAACTCGACACAAAAGAAACTAGAAACTAGAAAACAAAACAACTAAACTCACACACTATGCTACCATACTCGCAAAAGACAATGTCACCATACTCGCAACAATAACAAACGATACTCGCTAAGTTTAAGAATGTTTCATACTCGCAAGATAAATTTGATACTCGCAAAAGACTCTAGAACGAAACCATACTCGCTAACAATAAACTACCATACTCGCAAATGAAGGTATCAAACTCGCTAACTTATTTTGATACTCGCAAAGATAAGACGAGCCTTTGATACTCGCAAAAACAGAATTGCTTACTCGCAATATTAATAATACTCGCAAGACACTAGACTGATACTCGCTAAGCTATACAAACACCATACTCGCTAATTCAAAAGGTTCATACTCGCAAAAATACTTAACTATACTCGCAAGATCATGAGACAAAACCATACTCGCAACTACTTTAGACCCATACTCGCTGAATTGAACCTCTTACTCGCAAAACCCCTTATGATACTCGCAAACAAAATAACTTGGACCCCCTACTCGCTAAACCCTAAATGACATACTTGCAAAACACAATTTTTAGACGCTGGACTTTTTGTAATGCAAATCTAATGAATAATATTAATGAAAACTCATAAAACTTATCAAAGAACTCGTTTAAAAGATTAAATAACTCGTTTTATAAGCTAACGACTCAACTCAAAACCCTAACCCATATTTCAAACCATACGAATCAAGGTTACATGCAAAGGTGGTAGAAAGTTTTATAAAAGCTTTTGTAAAAGATTAATAAGACACCAAAGTAAGCTCAAAAAGATGTGAAGATATAAAAGAAAGATTGTAAAGAAGCATGTAAATAAGCTAAAGAAAAGATTTAAGACATGAATAATAAACTTGCATAAAATAAAACTTACACTAAGACAAAATTAAAACTAAGACTAACTCCAAAAACTAACTAGCCTCAAAATGAAGCTAAGGGGTGCTATTTAAAGGAGCCAAAGAGGCTTCCTTTTTACATCGTGTACGTTTTAGCCCCTCTACTTTTATCGTTCATGAAAACTACACATAAACTTCGATTACACACTACTAAACGTTTTAAAAATTAAACTTAAGTCCTTGTAACTTGAGGTAGCGTGTTGACGTGTTCTCTAAAAGTCTTCAAAGATGTAAAAGTGATCACTTGTTCGAATTTGGGAAGCTTATCGTGATAATTATCTTTGATCTTCGATTAAGCGTCTCTTTTATTTTCTCGAGCCTTTAAGAAATAAATTCGTCGTCACGGGCTTTTCTTAAGTAAATTTCATCATTGGCTTGACTTTAAGACTCTTTTCCACATCTCGTGCTCGTTTTAGGCTTTTTGGTTGCTTTTGATGTCGTTTTTGCAATATCCTTTCCTGCACAGTCACAAACATAAAAACACGATATCTTTGGCGTTTAACGTTAGTTTTTGGTCTTATACACACTTAAACTAAGGTCAAAAGTATGTGTAAAATAGCACATACCAATTACCCTGACTCAGACCTTGTTAAGGCTGAGTTAGCAAAAATTGCTTTAACACCAAGTTCCCTGGATAAGACCCCTGTCACTAAAAACTCTTTTCCCGTGGCTTGGAGGATCCTGTTCACTTTTGTGATTCAGGTCCTCGGCGGGAGCCACTCATCCACTGAGCAGATTAACTCTTCTCAGTTGATGATGGCATATAGTTTAATGGCAGGGAGAAAGATCAACATAGGAGAGATCATTTACAGTGATCTTGTAACCAGGCTGCAGAAAGACACCAGGGTGAACTATGTTCTATACCCCAGATTTCTTTCTTGCGCCTTTCAAGTGTTACTGGGTTGTAACTACACTCAGGACCATACTTTGGGATTTTTACCCGCTGTCCTGAGTGCTTCTAATTTTTCAAAGGACCCATCCTTAGTTACTGAAATCGAATTGACGGGTCCAATGGTTGCTGTAAACAACCGGAGGAATTCAGTATCTCCACCTCTCCCCTCAAAGAAGAGAGGGAAGTCTCAGACTGTGTCAACGACCAAAACAAAGACACAGGGCCCTGAGGCTTCAGGGATACAGGCTAAGAAGCCAACCAGGCCCCTGACCAAAAAGCCACCTCGTGACCAAGCTCAAACACCCCCGGTGACAACGAAGGACACTGATAAATCACAGTCAGTGTCCTTGGTCCCAACTACTACTCCCCAAGATCTAGAGGGAAACATACAACCCGCTAGTAGGGGAGCGCCTTCCACCGTTCCTCGTGATGGCACTGGCCAAAACCCATCCGTGCCTGAAGGGACAACCAGGGACAAAGACTCAGGGGGAAACAAACCACCCGCTGATATGGAACCAACACCCCCATGGAGTTGCGCATTCCTCAGGGACTGACCCTAAGGACCAGGTGGATAAAACCTAATCCACTGGAATTGAGGGGTCAGGTCCTGACCACAACCAAGGCAAATCTTCTTATGAAGAGGAGCTGGCTAACCCTTTTTTGCAGATTCAGTCTATGGCTGACCTTCAGGCTGTCTTGCTTTCTGATGAAGAAAGTGATGAAGTTTTTGAGGCTGGAGATGATGTGGACATGGATACTGAAGTCCACACAACTGAACAAACATATCAGTCTCCTCCTAAACCTGAAGAGTCCCCGTTCTATGAAGGGTCACCCAAGCCCCAAGGTACTGAAGAGCAGGATGATCAATCCTCTGACTCTTGTCCGGTCTACCTGAGGAAGTATGATAATGTTCTTCCTCTTACTGAAAGGCAACTGGTTAAGTTCTTAAGGAAGACCACTAATGTTCTCTTCCAGGGACTCACTGATGAAATGGAGGCTCAACACTGGGAAGCTGCTGTTCATTATGCCAACCTAAAGAACTCTGTTGAAGAATATCATGATGATGTTCTTGAGCAAAATGCTGCACTTGGCTTCTCCCTGACAACTCTTGACACACATTTAAACAAGTTCAATGCTTCCCTTAGCAAAATCATTACAAGCGTTGCAACTGTTCAAGAAGCTGTCAAAGATGACATGAGCTCACCAACAAACTTCTTAAGGCATCTGAGACCTATCAGCAGAACTCTAGGAAATTCACTGAACTTCTCAACTTACTAAGGTCTTCAAATGTTCAGAACCTCAATGCTTCAGTGACCTCTCTCAAGGCCTCCTTCAGTGGCCTCGAAAAGAATGTAGCCGACTGGGCTAAGTCTTCATCCTCAGTAGCCTGGAATCTTGGTTCACGCATGACTGCTATTGAAGGATCTCAGGCTTCTCTCGAAGCTAAAGTGTCTACTATTCAACAAGACACTTCGGATATCAAATCTATGATGTCTGAGATCTTTCAGGCATTCAAAGGCACCTCAGCTCCCTCAGCTTCAGTGAGCACTCCAACTCTTGCTCTCACTGGAGCTCCAGCAACAGTTGAGGGGGAGGGGATCACTGAAGTCCCTATCCCAGAGACCACTGAGCCATCCACCAGCCAACCAGCCACTGATGTTGCTTCAAAGGAACCTCCTTCTCACACTGAGAGGGAGCATGTCATTCAGGTCACTCCAATATCCTCCTATCAGTCTCCCATCAACGTTCAGCAAGACAAGGGCAAAAACATTATGACTATACCTGAGCCTAAACCAACAAGGAAGCTTGTCCCTGCCTCCAAGATAGTAAGGCTCGAGCCTGAACCAGAAAAGGTCCCTTATGAGATCAATGGGGTCTTATACTATCTCACTGCTGAACAAATTCAAGCCCATATGGAAAAGGAAGAAATGACCAGAAGGGCAACTAAAGAAGAAAGGATAAATAAGGCTGCACTCATTGAGGTTGTCAATGAAGAAGCTGAAAAGCTTGGATTAAAACCTCAAGTTCTTGCTGGTAGAGAGGGTGGTGAAGTATTTAAAAAGGCTCAAGATGAGGAGTTAATGGCCCTGAAAAGGAAAAGGGAAGAAAAGCTGAAGAAGGATGCTGAGGTTAGAAGGAAGAAGATTGAAAGGTATCAATGGGTAATGACCAACAGGCTCCGCCCTGAAGCTATAACTGATATCAAGATTCATTCTAACACCAAACCAGCAGCCATCAGTGTCTACAAGGGAGCTGACAAAAGGCACTTCGAAACTCATGATCCCTTCATGACCAACTGAGCTTGATGAATTGGGTCCAATCATCAACAAGAAAAACAATGCCATTGTAAAACATCTGGAAAAGTCCCTAGGTCAAAGATATGCTAACTTGGCCAAGATGCATGAGGAGCTGGGCATCAAGTCTCTCTTTCCTACTCAGGAAGGTCAACCAGCTCCCTCTCAGTCCATTGGCAAGAAAAGAAAGAAGGTTGGGACTGAGCCAATCATCAAGGTCCCTGGTCTTGATTGCAACAGAGCTCTCCCTGAAGGAGTCAAGTTCGTAAACAACATGGTTATCGAACAACCTGAAAGGGGACTCTTCTTTACTGACGAGTTTGGTGATCAAGCCTTCCAAAGATGGGCTGATATTGGGCTGGCTGGGGTCAAAGCAATGCTTGGGTTCTTCATGATGGCGTCTCCTATCAAAAGCCCTGAAAACATGAGGTTCTGCCATGAACTAAAAGCAATGATTGAAGAGCATCCTGACAGACATGAGCTGAACACTAAGAGGCAAAAGCTTGAAGTTCTGGGCTATAAATTCATCTGGTGAACCTGACGTGAATCTGCAAAACAACCTATCCCTTGTATTTCTCTGTTTTGATTAGGACTGTAATAGTAATGAATGAAAGTTGAAGTTTTTATGTTTATCAGTGTTCTAACATTACTTAGATACTCAGTGTGAGATGATGACCCTTTCTCACTCACACTGATTCATAAAACACTCAGGTTATTTGTATATTCAAATAGGGGGAGACTGTTGGGTCACTAAATTCCCAAACTCCCTTAAACTAGGATTTGAACATAAAATAACCTAAGTGTTTGACAACCTTCAACATTATCAAGTCACTAAGTGAACAGTCACTCAGTGAGTCATCTTCAGGATGCTTAGGACAAGCTTAAGAAGAAAAGCTTTCCATTCAGTGAGGCGGATTCTCAGTGAGTGGGACTTAAGCCAAAGAAGAAGGTGATGGATTCAGTGAGTGATGACAATAGTTCACTGAATCCCAAGTTCCTCCTCACTAAAGCAACAAAAGTTAAAGACTGAAGATAAAGACATGATGCCTGAAGAATGGGCGGGACAAGGCGGGAAACGTTTGAAATTACAAAGAGTGTCAGTATCCTTGTAAAGTCAAACTTTCCCTGAATGGCTTGGGTTCAGGATGGTGTCATATCTGAACCTCAGAAAGCACTATTGTCCTATACCCAAAATAGACTTATGTAACAGAGACAAAATACGCAAGCATTTTGTCTCAACTAGGCTGATGTAATCTTTGTCTTTATCACAACGGTTGTAATATACTTGTGTATAAATAGGAGTCATAAGAGAGAGTAAAGGTTGCGGAGTTTGTGCACTTAATGCTTAGACATTCATAAACTAATATTTACTCTCTCCAAACAGCAACCATCCCTAAGATAGCTTAGTGGGTCTTTTGTTGCTACTTAAGCTTAGCTTAAGTTTAGTGAGGAGTAACACCAAACATACTTGTCATTTCAATCCCAAGTGTTTATTCCGCGAACACTTGGGTATAATTCTTTTGATTAATTTCTAATAAAGAGTTAAACGTTGAAAAATATCGTTTTCTTTTCTTTTACGTTTATCATTACTTAGCTATTAATCTTCTCTTCACTACTTCATGGAACTTGGTTAGATTAACTTTGTAGTTAACTTTAACCAAGTAAAAGGGACTAACAAAGTGATATCAAATGCAACTTGGAAACGGCTTCAACACGCAACCTGGATAATATGGGAAATCTTACACTTTGGTGGTGTGGGTGGTTTGTGATGCTTAAAATGCTTAAAGTTCAGAAACAATATTATATATAATATTATCTTTACCTTATGTGTGTTAATGATAAGTTATGCTTAACTTATAGTTATGTGTTACAATTTTTATAGTTGAGTGTTCTGGTTGTGTGTTAGCTTATCATACCTCAGTGTTTTTATTAAAGTTACTTACTAAACCTTCAAGTTTCTAGAATATTACATTTCAGACCTTAAAAGTGAAAATTTACATTTTCAGTCCATGTACTTTGTCAAAATGACATTTTTGGCACAAAAAATCAAATGTAAACTTTTATTATCAATATTTTCCAAATATTCATTTCTGGTCCTTATAGTTATCAAAATTACCATTTTTACACAAGTTTGTGGAAATTACAACTTTAGTCCTTTAACTTTGTAATATTTACATTTTTAGCTTATATGTTACAGAAATGACATTTTAGTACCCTTGATTTATAAATATTCCATTTCTGACCTTATTTACCAAAATGACCGTTTTGGTACATTTTTATAAATATTTACACATTTGGTCCTTAAACTTCCAAAAATTACACTTTTAGTCCTTGTAAATAAAAGTATAACTTTTTAGTATTTATAATATCCAAATATTCAATAAATACCCTTAGTGTACTGAAAATACTGTTTTAACACATAGTTTACAGATTTGACAGTTTCAGTCCTTGTGGTTATGTAGTTTTGCAAAATTAGTCCTTTTTGAATAAAAGTGTTCATTTCAAGTCCAAATCCTTTCAAATTTACACATTTGACTCAAAATCATTCATAGATTCTGTTTAAATCCTCAACTTACTATTTTGGCAGTTTCAATACCCATATTTCAAAAGTGACGGTTTTAGTCCCTCTAGTTAACATACTTTGCATTTTTAGTCTAAAATACATGTTTAGCTTATGTTTCCATTCCTTTTAGCTTATTATACTTCCAGAAGCTTAGGAAAGCTTGTGTGAGCTTATTTAACAGCTTATAGGGGTTAACAGCTTATTTTTGTGCTTAATGGGCCTTAAGTGAACTATTAAGGCCCAATGGCATGTGTGTAGGTCCAATGGACCTGGGGTTTTATGGGCTAGTTCATGGGATTATTATAAGCCTATTCCTCTTTACAAACTAGCCTGTGGGTGGCTTATTTGCAAACTGCTTATTTATCTTAAATGGGCTTTAGGCCCGTTAAGCTTATTAGGTGAGTTTGTAAAACTGTGTGAGTGTGACAAGCTTTGGGCTTGTGAGAGTGACTAAATGAGCTTGTGTGAGTGTGTAATCAGTACCTCTTGTTTGTTTAGTGTATAGAGAAACAGGTTAAACAATTTGTTGGTATTAGTATACGTATGAATACGAATTTACTAGGCCATTCCTTTTGGCAAAAACTGTTGGTGTTGTGTTAAAATAACTTAGGAAGTTTCTCATATGAGTCCAAGGAACTTAGGAACATGTGATATTTTTTCATTAGGAGTTGTGTTAAGTGTGTATAAAGTGTGTTGACTCTGTTTTAGCTATAATAAGAATTGTGTGAGTGAGTTTGTGAGTTTTATGCTTAATGAGACACAGGAGTAAATGTATGAAAGCTTAGGTGGTTTATACAATTTGAAAACAACGTATATAAGAGTGAAATTGACTAGTGTTGAAATAACTTACAACACCTAACAAAGGTGGGTTGTTTCTCGACTGTGGGAGCAAGGTGAGGGCAAAAGGAGATCGTGGCTTGATTGGTGGTACACCTAGGTCTTGAGTGGGGCTCTTGGTTAGCTTGTAAATGCTTGGGAGGACTTGGAGCTTGGCTTGTTCTTCTCGGCAGTAAGGCAGTGAACAAAATGAGTTTGTGTGAGTTTGTTTTGAGTTATACGTGAGTGTGGTTTGCATGGGAGTATAATAACCGAGAGAGGGCAAGTTGAGAAGGGCAAAAAGAATATTGTGAAGGTGATAAGGGAGTAGGCTAGGCTTAGAGTGATAGGATAACATGAGTAACATTGCAACTTGGCTATACAAGTGTACCAAGGTCCATGTGTTTCGGTTTTAACGAGTGACTAGGCAAGGATTTCTAGAAACTTGATTTTATTTCATGACCTTGGAAGCTGAGACAAAGAATGAAGTGTAATGTGTTGTGTTGTAGTCTTGGCTAGCATATGTGACCAAGGTTTGTGTTTGGAAAGCAAGTCAAGTGTTTGTTTGATCGTTAAAATCATCAAAGGGTCCAAAGGACTTGGAAACGTGACCAAATGATCACATGATGATCGAATTGAGTGCTAGAGATAGTATTATATGGTCATTAGAGTCCTTGGTGATGTTTGTGTGAGTTGAGGGACATTCAAACGTCCACATGAACCTTAACGTGACTAAAACATAAGTATATAGATCTAATTGGGTGACATAGAGTCTTGGGAGTTTAGAAACAAGTTTTGTCTAGGTCTTTTAGGTTATAAGGAGTACTAATGGATTTCTAATGGTCATTTGGGGTCTCATGCATACGTTAGTGAGTTTTGGGTTTTGTTTGTGTACGTTTGTGTTTATATCGAGACAAATGAAATGACCAACGTCACGTTTTAGGGTTAAATGACATTGTGAGACCTTAAAATGAGTTTGTAAACTCATTTAGTGAGCATTGAAACGAATTGGAACGCATTTGGTGTAATTTGGTCAAGTTTGGGAGTGTTTGGAATGTGCTTGATCTCATTAAGCTTTGGTCTTTATTTACTGTTCAAATGTACGTATTATACCAATGTATTAGTTGTTCTTGATTCTTTGGAATTTGATAAATTGAGTGATGTAATTTATTTAATAGGTTTTGTGTATAGATTTCAATATAATCATCCAAAGTAAACGTGTATTAGTGAGTGTGTGTTGTAAATATTAAGTGTGTTGGGCCGTTAATGGGCTTAGGATTTGCTTGTGGCCCAACTGAATTAAGTAAGGGTCCGTTTGGTGTTTATTGGGTTCACTTGATGGGCTAATGTATTATCAAGGCCCATTATGTGTAATTGGGCTTAAGTTGATTGTGTGGGCCCACTGTGAGAATTGTGGAACCCATGGGAGGGGTTTGTGAGTATGTCGTGGTGTGTGGATGATCAAAATTGTTCCAGGGTTGATTTGTACACAATTGTGAATATCGTGGTATGCGTGTGAGCTCGTTTCAGTAAAAGTGTGAATCACATAACATATAATGATTCATAGTTTCATAGTATAAACAAAAGTTTTAAATTTTGCTTAAAAATGGGTGTGTGTGAATAGTAATACATAATTAATTCATGATTAGTGTTTATTAATAACTGAGGATTTTTACAAGATTTTACACAAAACGAACATTTTCAACTAATTATGTGATATGTTGGCAAAAAGAAAAAGAAAAAAGAGGTGGGCCTCAAATCGTATTTGTGTAATGTAAATGTTTAAAATTTTGTGGTTTTCGTCAAGTGATGATCCTGCACAATAGTACCATTTAGATTCATCTAAAAACAACTTTTGATAGTGATAATTTTCTCTACAATATCAACTTTAACGTCACATCATCTTTTTTCTCACATTCCTACTACATTTACCTCACTACAATCATTCACTTTCTAGTTTTTAACTACACACTATTAATACCCAAAAGACGCTTAAAAAAAGTATCACCTTTACACCACAATCGGTGGTGACCATCCTCGTAACGATGTTACACGCATGATCAACCACTACAAACGATTGCCATTACATCCGGTCTTAGCAGCCAAGTTCTCTCAGTCATTATCAAGTCTTATATTTATTTTGAAGTGATAATAAAATAAGTTGTTCTTTTATATTAAATAATTATAAGAGCGTCAGATGACATAACACCAATAATACCAAAAAGTGCAGCCACATCAGAGCCACATCAACATCCTCACTTTTAACACCAACAACCAAAAACACCCTCTCTCATAACAACTATAACACTACCTTTTCTGGGACCCACCATTTTATTTTATTTTCTATTTTTCAAACAAACCAAACTTTTATTAATTCAAATAAAAATACAAATTATAATAAAAAGTTTAAAAAAATACGAGAATTAAAAAAATAAAAAAAAATACAAGAATTTAAAAATACATCAAATTATCGATAAACTAATTTTGTTTGTTGATGTTGTTGCCAAACTTGCTCAATAAGATCTTGTTGAAGTCTTGTGTGTACGACTTTATCGCGCAATTATTTGCTTTTCCAGTAGTGTATCACATGTCGATCCAAGTCCGTTGTATATGTGGTTGCGGACTGATATACAAGTCGTTGAAGTCATTTACAGCAAACTTTTGATCTTTCAAAATCATGTTATGCGATATGATGCAAGTATACATGAATCTTCGTATTTTGTTGACTTCCTAAGCACGCAACGGTTGTTGTATAATACCCCAACCATCTTTGTACCAAAAGCTTGTTTGACATCCTTTCATGCACTTTCTTGTCGCCTTTTAAATAGGCCATGTTTCTCAGATCACTATTTTGATTCAGGTACACTGCCCGTGAGTGCATACGGTAGACCATAGATAGACGAGAAAATTATAAATATTAAAACCTGGTCAGAAATCCTCCATCAGATCCGTATTATACGAATCCGCGGATCTGTCGAAAGGCAGTTTTTGGGCAAAATGCTTGCTATAAATAGTGACTTAAACCTTCATTTCCAACTAATGTTTTCAAACCATTTTCTACACAATACAATCAAACCTCTCATCTTTTTACATCATTATAACACTCCTTGATCATTCCACTTGACCTATAACACATTCAAAGTGATCCAACGATTTCCACTTTGATATCAAGTGAAGAATCTTGTTTCTCAAGCTTCCAAGTGTTGTAGTTATTAGTGTGTCATCATATAATTAGTTGTATAACTTTGTATATTGTTTGTGTGTCGATATACTTCACCATCATCTACCAACTTGGGTAGTCATCATCATACATCATCTTAGTGAGTTTGATTAGTATTTTAGGCTTTAAAATACATTGAGTGATAAGCTTGGTCTTGCCTTGGGAAAGACTCGATATCTAGCTTAGTATCGGTAAAGAAGTGAAGCGACGTTGTAAGGTTTCTCTGCCGAAAGTGAGCTTGTTGATATAGTGCTTGTGAACTCTTGAGTTGGGTACTTGGGGAGTGGAGTATGGCGAGAAAGAGAGCTTCGTGTCGAACCACTATAAATCATCGTGTCTATTAGTTTGATCTTTCCTTTATTATTTATATATATTGCGTGTCGTGTCGTTTTCACATTAAGTAACCGAATCTAATATTTCTTAAAAAGGCATAACACGGTAAAAAAAAAACTATTCACCCCATTCTAGTTTTTCACATATTTGTATTAAATTTGATTAAAGGGGTATGATATATATAGAATGGCATTTAATAAAAAAAAATATAGTTTTTTAGCTGCCGAAGAATATTCAAACGACTAGTTTTTTCAAAAAAAATACACACCAACGCACGTTGGTAGAATAACGATCCAGCCAAAGCTGTTGGTAACGCCCTTCCACCGGTATTGTAACGTCAACAACGTGGCTGCCATGTCGGCATAACGCCCGTTACTGCGTTACCATACCTAAGTAAATAATAAAGAAAAATGATTTTTGTGCATAATAACCATGTCTACTCATGTACCTAATCATTTGATTGATTGATTTGAAAAAAATAATTGATTGAGATTTCAGAAAGAAAATACATGATACAATTACTAGAACGGTACCCGCGCAATGCGGCGGCGAGTCGCCTTTGACGAATCAAGATTATATTGATTGAAATAAAAGTTAAAGTTATAAAAATTTGAATCAAAATAAAATAAACCCACTAAAAATTTTAAAACTAAAAACTCATAAAAATATATCAAAATGGATGTTGAATTAAAGAGCACAAAATTTTAGAAAATATGGTGAAATTAGATCATAAAAAAGTAAAGAGATAAAAAGATATTTCAATTTGAAAATAAAAGTGAATTTTAAGTTGGAAAGTGACACATGTCATCTCATGATTGAAGCTCGTTATCTTAAATTTTGGTTAAGAGTTAGGCTTGGAGTTATAGAATTTGGGACTATTATATAATTAGCAAGTTTGAGTCTGAATTTTTAAGCATTTCTAATTATAGAATAGTCCCAAATCTCTTATATAATAAAACAAAACCCCTAGTGGGTACTTTGTCATTTTGAAAAAAAAGAATATTTCCTTATTAGGTAATATGTTAATTATTATTTAATTTATAAGTTTTTAAATTCGTTTTGTTGATATACTATACAAGTAAAAGATAAATACAAAAAATATAGATAAGATTTAAATGATTATCTTTAATCATAAAAAACTACAATTAAAAATCATAAATCAAACAAAATAAAAATTAAATTATTTGTGTTTCAATAAATAAAAATATATCATTCAAAATTTTTTAAAAAAAACCCGCGCGTGCGCGGGCATTATAACTAGTACATTATATAATAGTATAGATACAAGTAATTTATGCATTAAGGATATGTATTTAATTTAAGAATGTTTTCTAAGCCTCGATGCCTCGATGGCATAATAAATAGATATGAAATGGGATGAGAGAGAATCTATGACTGAATTATGCCACTCTCTCTCAACCCACGATCACATACCAAACCACACACAAGCACAAACTCAAACACAACATAAACCATAAACCATAATTGCTAACTACAGTATCATATAGCATCCACAGCTTGCTATCTCAATCATCAATCATCCCCATAGCTACTACTTTTAATAATAATAATACCCACTTTGAGTTTCAATCTCTATCCCCAAAATTCAGTCTTTAATGGCTTCAGGAAGTAGAACAAGTTCAAAGATTCATCCCCAACAAAACCAAAGCCAAAACCAAAACCAAAACCAAAATGAACAAGCTTCAACTAGTGTTGTGAATTCAATGAGCAAAGCCATTGCTCAATATGCTGTTGATGCAAGGTTACATGCTGTTTATGAACAATCTGGTGGTTCTGGTAAGTCTTTTGATTACTCACAATCAATCAAAACTACAGCAACTAATGATGATTCTATTGCTGAGCAACAAATGACTGCTTATTTATCCAAGATTCAAAGAGGTGGACATATTCAGCCTTTTGGTTGTATGATTGCTATTGATAATGTTAGTTTTAAGGTTATTGCTTTCAGTGAAAATGCTAGAGAGAGGTTAGGATTAGCTCCACAGTCTGTTCCTAGTCTCGAAAAGCCCGAGATTTTGACTATAGGGACTGATGTTAAGACCCTTTTTACGAATTCGAGTGCTTTGTTGCTGGAACGCGCTTTTCGTGCTAGGGAGATTACGCTTTTGAACCCTGTTTGGGTTCACTCTAAGAATTCGGGTAAACCCTTTTACGCGATTCTGCATAGGATTGATGTGGGGATAGTTATTGACTTAGAGCCTGCGAGGACTGAGGATCCGGCGTTATCAATTGCTGGGGCTGTTCAGTCTCAGAAGCTGGCGGTTAGAGCGATTTCTAACTTGCAAGCGTTGCCTGGTGGTGATATTAAGCTTTTGTGTGATACGGTTGTGCAAAATGTTAGGGAGCTTACAGGTTATGATAGGGTTATGGTTTATAAATTTCATGAAGATGAGCATGGTGAAGTTGTGGCTGAAAGTAAACGGGCTGATTTGGAACCGTATATTGGGTTACATTATCCTGCTACTGATATACCGCAAGCATCAAGATTCTTGTTCAGGCAGAACCGTGTAAGGATGATTGTTGATTGTTATGCTAATCCGGTACGGGTAGTACAAGATGATGCTTTGATGCAGCCTTTGTGCTTAGTGGGTTCAACTCTTCGTGCTCCTCATGGTTGTCATGCTCAGTATATGGCTAACATGGGTTCAATAGCTTCTTTAGCATTAGCTGTTATTATAAATGGAAATGAGGATGGTGGGGGTGGAAGAGGGACAATGGGGTTATGGGGATTAGTCGTTTGTCATCATACGTCTGCCAGATGTATTCCTTTTCCTTTGCGTTATGCTTGTGAATTCTTGATGCAAGCGTTTGGGCTCCAGTTAAACTTGGAGTTACAATTGGCTTCACAAATGTCGGAAAAACGAATATTAAGAACACAAACTTTGTTATGTGATATGCTTTTAAGGGATTCACCTACTGGTATTGTTACTCAAAGTCCAAGCATCATGGATCTCGTGAAATGTGATGGTGCGGCACTTTACTATCAAGGAAAGTACTACCCGATAGGCATCACACCAACCGAGTCACAAATTAAAGATATTGTTGCGTGGCTATTGGCTTGTCATACAGATTCAACAGGTTTAAGCACAGATAGTTTAGCTGATGCTGGTTACCCTGGTGCAGCTACACTTGGTGATGCGGTTTGTGGGATGGCGGTTGCTTATATCACTTCTAAAGATTTCTTGTTTTGGTTCCGATCCCACACTGCAAAAGAGATCAAATGGGGTGGAGCCAAACATCATCCGGAAGATAAAGACGATGGGCAAAGAATGCATCCGCGTTCTTCATTTAATGCATTTTTGGAAGTTGTGAAAAGTAGAAGTTTGCCTTGGGAGAATGCGGAAATGGACGCAATTCACTCTTTACAGCTTATTTTAAGGGATTCCTTTAAAGATTCTGATGAAAGCAACTCGAAAGCTGTGATTAAGGTTCAAATTGATGACATGGGATTGCAAGGGATGGATGAGCTCAGTTCGGTTGCAAGAGAAATGGTTAGATTGATCGAGACAGCAACTGCTCCTATATTTGCTGTGGATGTTGAGGGTCGTATAAATGGATGGAATGCAAAGATTGCGGAATTGACAGGTCTATCAGTTAATGAAGCCATGGGAAAGTCATTGGTTCAGGATCTAATTTATAAAGAATCAGAAGAAACCGTTGTCAAGCTTCTTCAAAATGCTATACAAGGTACTTATTTTAATTATCTGCATAATCTTAAGACTCAAACAAAAATACGATTTTTTATTGTTAAATGCTCAAGAACAATATAAGTTTCAAAATTACGGAAATAATGGTTTTTTTACTTACATTTGTACTAATAAAATAAAGATCTAACTTTTGTGGCTTAGAGCATGATTTCGGTGTTTAGATACTCAAAGACCATAAAGATTAAAATTGTGGATTAGAGTACGGTTTGATGTTTATATATGTTTTTCTTGTTTATGGGGGACATGATACTGTAAATATAAATTGTTTGGGTGGAAACTACTTGACACAGGTGAAGAAGATAAGAATGTTGAGATTAAATTGAAGACTTTTAATTTGGCACAAGAAGACAATGCAGTTTTTGTGGTGGTTAATGCTTGTTCTAGCAAGGACTATACAGATAATATTGTTGGAGTTTGTTTTGTTGGTCAAGATGTTACAAGGCAAAAAGTTGTAATGGACAAATTTGTTCAGATTCAAGGTGATTACAAGGCTATCATTCATAGTCCCAACGCTCTAATTCCACCAATCTTTGCATCAGATGAGAACACATGTTGTTCCGAGTGGAACACCGCCATGGAGAAACTCACAGGGTGGGGCCGAGAAGACGTGATCGGGAAAATGTTGGTTGGAGAGATTTTCGGAAGTTGTTGTCGTTTAAAGGGTCCCGATTCTTTGACAAAATTCATGATTATTTTGCATAATGCAATTGGAGGCCAGGATACCGATAAGTACCCATTTTCGTTCTTTGATCGACGTGGGAAATACGTGCAAGCTTTGTTGACAGCTAACAAAAGGGTTAATTTGGGTGGCGAGGTTACGGGTGCCTTTTGTTTCGTGCAGATTGCAAGCCCGGAGTTGCAACAAGCTTTTAAAATACAAAGGCAACAGGAAAATAAATGTTTTGAGAGGATGAAAGAGTTGGCCTACATTTGTCACGAGATCAAGAATCCGTTGAGTGGCATTCGGTTCGCTAATTCTCTTCTGGAAGCAACGGATTTAACCGAAGATCAAAAGCAGTTGCTTGAAACAAGTGCCGCCTGCCAGAAACAGATGTTAAAGATTATAAAAGACGTTGATATGGAGAGCATCCAAGAGGGGTTAGTTTTAAGAAATTCGTCAAAATAGCCATATTGCAAATGAGTTACTTTTTTAGAAATTTCATAAAAAATTGTGTTTATTCCAAAAATCCAAAAAATTTCGCAAAGTTAGGCTGAGTTTAGTTGTAGATTTTTTTTTTTTTTTTTTATTTATAATTTTCTATTTCAATTTTTTTTAAAAAAAAGGAAAGGTTTTTATCCCTAGAAAGGTGCTTTGAGTTTAGAGAATGCGTTTAGATGATATCTTTTAGAAAATTGAAAAATGCAAGGGGATGCAAAATAATGGATGGGAAAATATAGGAACGGCTCTTTCCTAAATTCTAGTTAAATTTTGAAAATTGAGATTTTCATTCTTTCAGAAAAATTTCTTAAAAATGTATGACTAAATGGATTTTCAGTTTTTGCAGTTTCTAATGAAAAATTTCTTAGAAAAATGGAGTATTTTTCACCAACTAAACACACCCCTATTTTTCCAATTATTACTTTTCACAAAACTTTAACCTTTTTTTTTTGTTGCAATTTTCTGCTATTTGTGGAAAATTACCCCAAAAGAATCATATTTCAGAAAATAAATACTTACAGCGAAAAGGTACTTTGCCGAAATGGTGGTCAATTTGGCATAAACACAAATTTCTATGACATCTTGTTACAAAAAGAACACTAATAATGTGGCCTTTTTTTATGAATTTCCTGTTGGTTTTTTGTTTCTGATTATTTTTAAATTGGTCATAAATCAATTGCTAATTTTCTGTTATTTATGGCAGTCATTTGGAGCTTGAAAAACACGACTTTCTACTTGGGAATGTCATTGATGCTGTGGTTAGCCAGGTAATGTTAATTTTGAGGGATCGAGGCGTACAACTGATCCGTGATATTCCCGAAGATATCAAAACTTTAACCGTCTATGGTGATCAAACAAGAGTTCAACAGGTGTTGACCAATTTCTTGTTGAATATGGTTCGGCATTCACCCTCGCCTAACGGTTGGGTGGAAATTCAAGTTCGACCTACTCTTAAGCCAATTTTTGATGGAATGACCATCGTGCATATTGACTTTAGGTATGTGGTCTTGCCTTCAAGATTCGTCGAAAATTGATCTTTATTCTAAATAATGGTTTTCCTTTTACATTTGATACAAATCTTTTTTTTTTTNTATAAAAACAACTACAATGATTAAAGCGAGATAAACGAAAAACAACATTAATATTTTATACAAAATTCCTTAAAACTGCTATTAGTATTAATGCGTACTGATAATAAGATTATACGTTTTTACAGGATGGTGTGCCCGGGTAACGGTCTTCCACCCGAGCTGGTTCAAGACATGTTTCATAGCAGTCAATGGACAACAGAGGAAGGTTTAGGATTAAGCATGTGTCGGAAAATCCTAAAGCTTATGAATGGTGATGTTCAATATATAAGAGAATCCGAACGTTGCTATTTCCATATTGTACTTGAATTACCTCTTCCGAATAAAACCTAATACAACCAACTCACTGAGTTCAAGCTGATTTTACAGGATAACTCATTCAGGTACGAATAAAGGGCGATTCTCACCTAATATTGTTGTTAGAGAGTGTATTTCTGGGTAGATAATGTATTTATGTTGTTGCATACTGCTACAATGTTACACAAATGTTGAATATTCAAGGTATTTTGTTTTGCACATTCATAAATTTTGTAATATGTTTCAAATGATATAAAGATGTTATCTCAGAATTCAAATATTGAATTTTCATCAAGTAGTTGATTTACGTTAACAAAATGATGAATCAGTGCAAAAATGACCTTCACCTTTTGCCTTTACGTTTTCGTTTTCTCTTTCTCCTGAATCCATCAATTGGTTCAAACTCAAAGCTGGTCAAGCTGAGCACAGAAGGGAACTTTCTGGCTGTTATCTCTTACGTTCAACCGCAAACGTCTTTTGCAAATCTTTAAGCTTAACTAATATTTCTTGGAACGTTGGTCGGGATTGTGGCTCGCTGACCATAAGAAAAGAAACTTTGTCAGATCATTTATTTGTCAGCTACTATAGACGATTTTCTTATTGTAACATGTTCATTAAAGATACCAACCTGCACCAACAGCTTTCAATAAGCGAAGCCCACTGTGGATCCACATCTTTCGGGATCTGTAGTCTTTGATTCATA
Source organism: Artemisia annua (assembly GCA_014162995.1). Taxonomy (NCBI): domain Eukaryota; kingdom Viridiplantae; phylum Streptophyta; class Magnoliopsida; order Asterales; family Asteraceae; genus Artemisia; species Artemisia annua. The sequence goes on along the minus strand of LBNU01004611.1, from coordinate 195,621 downwards.
AACCCTACGGCTCCAATAACCTGCAACCATCATACCTAAAATATCTCATACTTTTTCTTGGACCCATTGATCCTTAAACCTTTAGAGGTCAAACCAACAGTCAGCTTCAGCCTTATAAGAAATGTAATATTTTTTTATAAAAAGATGGTTTAATGCTTACCAGGAGGCTAAAATCACTTACTACTTTTGCAGCTGTGTTTATAAGTTTTGTACTTTAGAAACTGATATGTTTGACCTCAAGAGTCAAATGAAGAGGCACTGACTTTTGAGGTAAAACAAGCAACATTTGTACTTCAATGTTGAAATAAGAAAGATCTTGTTATAGAATTGATTATGAGTTGATCGATGCTGGAGCCAAATTTGTAATGTTTATGTGTACTCTCTGCTTTTTGAATGTGCTATTCTTAACTTGAAAGTCAAAGCAAAGATATGTATGTCAAGTTTCCAACAATATTGAACTAGTGAATATATACCTGCATAACGTTAAGATCCGCCCAAGGGATCTTCTTTGTAGTAAGTTCCCACAATACCACGCCATAGCTGTATACGTCGGACCTAAAGAATAAAGATTGCCAACAACATTGCACCTTTTAGATTCACAAATTCATGGGGAAAAAACGAAAGAAATATTTCTTCTGGATATGGGCTTACTTTTCATCTGCATGCTCATTACGAAGAACTTCTGGAGCCATCCATTGAGGCTACAAAAGATAAGCAGAAGATAATTCACAAGCAATATCACAAGAAATCAGTTCACGGCAACATTTTGACATTTAAAGTCAAACATGGCTCGTTTGATCTCTTGTTAACTACATTGTTAGTCTAAATCAGGACTGAACATTGCAATACCGTTCCTTTCCCGGTCTTCGTTTTCAGGTATGATTGATGCTTGATACGGGAGAGACCAAAGTCACCAACCTAAAATATCATATTATTATCAGAAAGAGGATTTGGGGAAAGGTTAAATAAAGCATACCTACCTTCACGGTCCAATTCTTATCGACAAGAAGATTTAAAGACTTCAAATCGCGGTGGACAATGGGCGGGTTGCAATGATGAAGATAATTCATGCCCCGTGCCTGTGTTAGAATCAGTTATGAATAAGAAGAAAGATTAGTTAAGGTAGCCACATAGAAATGTTGAGTATTATCAACTTGATGCTTACAATATCAATAGCCATATGAAGACGACGCTTCCAATCTAATCTCGGTATGTCCCTCTGAAGTATCCGAAACAGACTTCCACTACATAACACAGCATGTTTGTTATAGGATTCCAAGACTAGACATCAATGAATTGAAAAATAGTTTTCTATATATCTAACATATTATTGGATTTAAGAACTAACCGGGGAAGAAACTCAGTTACAATGCATAGATGCTGAGGTGAAGTTACAGCGCCCATGAAGAGCAAAATATTTGGGTGTCGAAGCCTTTTCATCATAGATACCTTTAAAAATGTGAAAAATGATAATTACATGTCACTTACACCAACTCTTAATAAGCTCAAACGTTACCTCCAGTTTAAATGATAACATCACATCATCTGAATACTCTTGAAATGCAAATAGCTTGACCGCAACATTCTGCATATACAGTTCACATTTTCTATTATTTAGCAAACGAGAACATGAAACTATACTCAGAAACTAGAGATACTAAAGAGCAGCTAGGAGATGAACATACTGATCCATACCACAGTGCGTGATATACAGTCCCACACGAACCTGTCAAAAATTAAAATACAATAAATAAGAGAAACCACATACATATAATTAGTTCATGGAAAATATATGGTAGCTTCTTGAATGTCTAAAATGCCCTTTTGATACCTTGCCCAATCTTTTCTCTAGTTATCAAGTCTTTCCACAAGATTTCATAATTCAAATTGTCTGTCTGGTTTCCCAGTTTCATAATGGCATTACTTTGGATGCTCATTCCACCACTGCTTGTGCTACTTGCACTAGTACTACTTGTACTACTAGCATGTGATGTTGAAAGCCACAACCCCGAAGATCCGGTCTTATCACTGCCCGTGCTGGTACTTTTATACAGTTGACAGTCTAGTTTCTCAGAAGCAATAGAACTCAGTTGTGGATTGCGGTTGTTTTCTTGTTTGACATCCAACTGATCCCAACCTAAAGGACCGACTTTAGTATCACAAGACTTTATTTCTCTTCCAGTTCCTTTCCACGGCCACAAGGTTCTCTTGGTACCTATCCATGTTTTTACTTTTGAAGACAAACTATTGCTGAACACGGGTTTGTTTTCGCTCTCAGTAAAATCTTCAGTTGTGTCCATGTGAAAAAATACGCCAAATGGAGAAGGATCAATATGTCCTGTTGGGCTGCTTGATTCATTTTGATCCGCATCGTCGGAAAGATCAGAGGCACCCATATCATATGTGTAGTTTTCGTCTGTCTTTCTTTTCAACTTCGCCTTTGAATCCTTTTTTCAGAATGATAAAAGTTCTTTAGCAAATCTAAACTCTTTTTTTTGTTTCTGAATCCATTTTTAGTTGAAATTATCTAAATTCTTACATGAGTTGTCTTAGTTTCTTATTTTTTTCTCTTTTTAACATTTAATATACAAAATAGAGACCAAATATTATCTTTCATTGAATAATGAAATTAAACAGGGTTCATCATTTTCAAGTGATTATTTTTAGTATGGCAAACAAACAGGTTTTCAGTATAGATGAAATAAGCCGATAAGCACTTGATAAAAGCTAAATGTAGCAAATACTAACCAAACTGGATAGAATGGAATCAATTGAAGCTTTTTGAGAATCAGGGCAAAGTCTAGGAGAAGCAGTCAACTGGTGATCTATTACATGATAAGGACAGACACCACTCGATATACACATAGCACCAATTAATCTTCTATTTTCATCACGTAATGGGGTAATTGTACCAGTAACCACAAATTTTTCTCCCCTCTTGTTCTTCACTGGAAACCCGCCAGACCAACTCTCTCCATCCACCGTTCTTTTTAAAAGAAAATTGCAATACGTAGCGAATTTAGCTTCCACTAAAAGATCGGTTGGATTCTTCCCAAACACTTCAGCAAACGAATAACCATAGAGATTTTCAGCAGCTCGGTTCCTGCACGATAGAATATGTTGGCATGTATATATTACATCAACATTTGTAGATCGATCACTTGCAAAAGATTGGCTCACCAATAGATTATTTTTAGTTCGCGATCATATATGTGTATAGCATGACCAACTGACTGCATTATATTCAAATACTTGCTTTCTGTTGTTAGCTTCAGAGCGAAAGGATCCATGACTCCACCGAGATCAAGGGCATCATCTGCTGGTTGACTAACGGCTCGTCGCTTGGATATTTCTTGTTTGATGTGAGCATGTCGCTGTTCAAGCTCCTGGATTTTTCTTAACAGCTCTAGAGCTGATGTTGAATCTTTGCTTACGTCCATTTTCATACACTTTCACATACAGACATGCACGCACACACACACACACTGATATTTGGATCAAGAAAATGATTCTTTAGCATCAATTTACTATTTTTGAGAAAACCCATATATAAATAAACTACAAAATCTTCATTTAAAAGAAGAAATAGCAACCATCAATTAGATTATTTACTTCACTCAATTTCTAGCACAACGTACGCGTCACCATAAATATCTATCTAGCTTCAAAAAGCAATGCATGCTCTTCAAGTCAAAGATTGCAACATTTTTTTTTATTGATTTTATTTACAAGAATATCTTGCTCTTAGCTAGTTTATCAACCATGTTGGAAAATACCTCAACAACAACCCGAAGTTCGATCGCGGAATGCTAGATCGCGAGTTGTATTGAGCACAAGTAGCAAACACGAGAAGCTGCAAAGAACCGACAAGAATATTTGCACACAATATACCCTCAACGAACCCTTTATTAAAAACCTAATAAAGCTTTTACAATTGAGGAAGAAGAATGTTTAACTAGCATCCCCCTCATCTCTATTTATAGAGATGAGGGGTAGAAACCTTAGCTTCCCTTGCACTCCAAGCTACCTAATCCTAGTTTATGTCTAACACCTAATCTAATTACAAAGTACACTTAAGCCCCTAATCTATGTTTAAGTTACTACTAATATATAACAATTTCCACCTTAGGAGTAATACTTAAACATAACCGATACTCAGCATCTTTTCCTCGTGCTGGAACCTCGGACCGGGGACCACCTTGTCGACCAGGCATTGTACTTTAGTAATTTTCCAAGATTAGCATCCGTANCACACACACTGATATTTGGATCAAGAAAATGATTCTTTAGCATCAATTTACTATTTTTGAGAAAACCCATATATAAATAAACTACAAAATCTTCATTTAAAAGAAGAAATAGCAACCATCAATTAGATTATTTACATCACTCAATTTCTAGCACAACGTACGCGTCACTATAAATATCTAGCTTCAAAAAGCAATGCATGCTCTTAAAGTCAAAGATTGCAACATTTTTTTTTATTGATTTTATTTACAAGAATATCTTGCTCTTAGCTAGTTTATCAACCATATGAAGTTATCGCATCTTTCTTGTTATAAAATACAGGGCATATCGCATCAAAATGTATCATACTTAAGGTCAATTTGAATTCTTGGTACTCAACTTTATTTTGAGGTATATATCAAAGTCATTTTTCAGTCAATGTAAGTTTTATTATTATTATTATTATTATTATTATTATTATTATTATTATTATTATTATTATTATATTTTTTTTTCGACTTTTCAAAAAATGTTATCGGTCATTTTTTTCAGCTGAAATGATTAATTAATATGATGTATCGTTGTAATTGAGCATTTAAAACTTATTTCGGCTAAACAACTCGATCTTATTCAACAAAAAATATGGGTGTGCATGAGTCCACTCCAGTTGGTATACCAGAAACACATGGTCTGGTTCTCGTTGCAGCCATTTTTCGGCAAAATATTTGAAGTCATGAAGTTAGGTTATTCATAGTATGTAGAGCCTAATAAAACCAACAACCAAACTTGTTCAAACTAAGATTTTTTGTCTCACATTTGGTTTTAAATCTAAGAATTGATGCAAACCAATATTTTGGTCTTCAGTTATAATGTTTCCAATATTCACAGTTCTACCACAAAGAATGGTCAATTTGGCTACCGGACTTACCCTTGATATACACAAGCAAAGCATGCATGCATGAGTAGTCTGACAACATCAACAACATGGGAGAAAAAATGGTGAAAACCTATGAGCAAGGAGCCAAGCAATAACATGTTTTGTTTTACTGTCCTTTTCTTCTTGTTATCTTCTAATACGCTCAACTCGCGTACTTCTTTCGCAACTCCTTAAGCACAACTAATATTTCTTGGAATGTTGGCCGTGATTTTGGCTCGCTGATCATAAGAAAAAAACAATTTGTCCGTCATTATCAATTGAGGAGGTTGTTTCAGATATTACATCAATAGTCAAACATTTTTAACTCAGAAACCGACCTGCACCAACAACTGTTGATAAGTGAAGCCCACAGCGGATCCAAATCTTTTGGAATTTCTAGTCTTCTATTCATGAACCCAACAGCTGCAATAACCTACAAGCATATTCAATGAAATTGCAGTTTTTGCACTTATACAAATTATATTTTATGATTCTGAAAGGTAACATGTTTGACCTTGAAGGTCAAAGCAACGAAATATTGAACTTGATACATGCAAATAAGATACCTGCATTGGATTAAGATCATCCCAAGGAATCTTCCCTGTGATAATTTCCCACAATACCACTCCAAAGCTGTATACATCTGACCTAAAGAATGACAACAAAAAACGGAAGTATTGGATAATTAAATTCATTACAAAGAAAAAAAAATGCAGGATATATACGTGGGTACTTTTTATCTGTCGTATTACAATAACAATCAAATAATGGAGTTGATCTTAAGTTCATGAGAAAAGCAAATTCAGGATATTAACGTACTTTTCATCTGCTTGCTCATTACGAATAACTTCAGGAGCCATCCATTGAGGCTACAAAAAGAAATTGCACAAGAAAGATCACAAAAATCATTCAAGGCAACAAAAGTAAAACATTGCCCGTTTGACCCAAAATAACTTGTATTTTTTGCTTCGAACACCCTTTGTCCTCAATATAAGCGATATTTTAGGTCATTAAACGTGTTTATATTGTGGGTCCCACAAAACTGAGATTGACGGATATAGGAAACTGTTCTAAAGCTAGAGGGTCCCTTATGAATAACTATCAAAAAGCTAATGCTTCTGCAACCTGAGATATTTCTGTTGATTATTAGTCTAAATCAAGGAAGGACGTTGTAATACCGTTCCTTTTCCACTCTTTGTTTTCAGATACGTTTGATGCTTGATACGGGAGAGACCAAAGTCACCTACCTAAAAGGTCATAATGTAAGTTTTAGTGGAAAAAACTGAAATAGCGATAATATAGCAAGGAAATATTGAAGCATACTTTAACACTCCAATTCTTATCGACAAGGAGATTTGAAGACTTCAAATCACGGTGAACAATGGGTGGATTGCAACGATGAAGATAATTCATGCCTTGTGCCTATGTGAGAATCACGAATAAGAAGACAAAGAAACTCAAAATAAAAACATGATGGAAAGAATAATTATTATTTTTTTAACAGCAAAAAAAATGATTATTATTAGCATTGTACTTACAATATCTATGGCCATATGAAGACGACGTCTCAAATCCAGTTGGTTCGAATTTCTCTGTAGTATCCGAAACAAACTTCCTCTGGATAGAAAAACTCGATTTAAGCTAGACTGAAAGCAATACATTGAATATTGAGACTGTTTATGCGAATTGACTCAAAGACTAGAACTTGACGTATGGAAGACTTGATTTTGATCTCTGTAACAAACTGAAGAGGCGTTCTGGGAGCATCAAGCTCCTCGGTTGAGGTAAAACATTTGTGACCTATTGACCTAAAAACGGTTGATTTTAGTTATATTTTCTCTTCAACGGGTCAAATGGGTATAATTTAAAATTTTAACCAAATAGAGAAGCTTTTATTATCTTATAACTGTAGTTTAGTGGTAGAGGATTGAAGAACCAACCGGGGAAGGAACTCGGTGACAATGCATAGATGCTGAGGTGATGTAACGGCGCCCATGAAGAGCAAAATATTTGGATGTCGAAGCCTTTTCATCAGAGATACCTTCAAAAATTAAACAGGACCATTATAAATCATTTACGCCAAGGTAGATCTCTATTCACCACACCTTGCAAAGAGACCATAAAAAATGAGTGACCAAACGTTCACACGGTTGATGAAAGATTTACCTCCTGTTTAAATGATACCATCACATTATCTGAATACTCTTGATATGTAAATAGCTTTATGGCAATATCCTGCATAAACTCAAATTTTACAAACTTTTTTATTTTATTTTTTAAAAAAATTTACAAGTGGAGATGGGAACATACTGATCCAAACCACAGTCCATGATATACTGTCCCACACGAACCTGCAAAAAAATATATATGTAAAATGTAAATTATCAAAAGATTGCATAAAAATTTGATAAAACCATATAAACATTCTAATGTCTAAATCCCCATATTCAATGATACCTTGCCCAATCTGTTCTTTAGTTATCAAGTCTTCCCACAATATTTCATAATCCATGTTGTCTGTTTCCTTTTCGACTTTGATAATGGCTTTACTTTTGGAGCTACTTGTACTACTTGATGAACCTGTGGTATTAAGAGTTGCTGTAGAAAGCCACAACCCTGAAGCCTCAATCTTTTTACTGGTATATTCACACACCTGATCTTCTAGTTTTGCAAAACACATTTGTTGGCCATTTTCATATCCTTTTTTTGGAAGATCAGTTTCATGTCCTTGATTGGTATATAAACGTTGCCAACGAAAATATCCAAGTTTAGCATTAATTGACTCTACATTTATTTCATCATTTCCTTTCCATGGCCACACATTTCTTTTTTTAGCCATCCATTCATTCGCTTTTGATGACAAAGTCTTGCGGAATCCAATTTTGTTTTCAGTCTTGTGACCAGAGCTTGTTGTAAATTTTCCAGTAGAACACTCCTCGCTGTTGTTGGAGATAAATACTCCTAATTGAGATGAATCAACATGCCCCCAAGGCGTGTTTGCTTCACTTTGAATTCCATCTTCTGAAGGATCATTCCTATCTTCATGATCTATCTTCATTTTCAACTTCACCTTTAAAGCCTGTTATAGTATGTTGGTAATTCAAAGACGAAACAAACAAACGAAATCAAATAAACGAATGCGGAAGCTTTATTCTACCAAACCAAATTACAAAACCAAATTCAAAGACAAATTCTAATTCAAAGGTACCAAACACTAATTCAAAAGGTACCAACTTCTAATTCAAAATGTATAAAGAAAACTAATGCTAATAATCCCTATTTATAAGCAAAACAAACCGGCATAGAATATTTTCCAAATTCTAACCAAACTTGTAAGACAAGTCAAACAAATTACCAAAGTTACGAAACAACACTTAAAGTTTAAGTCACTTTCCTAACAATCTCCACCGTGACTTAAACTCCTCCACCTGCTTCAAATCAAATTCAAAGTTTCAAACGCTAGAGATACTAGCCAAATTCAAATCAAACGATCGATTCCCAAAAGAAATTCAAACAAATTCAACCCAAAACAAATTCGATCCAAAACAAACGCCGATAATCTTCAAAACGAACAATCAAACGTTAACCGAAAAATTCAAACTCGGTTAAACAAACAAACAAATTGGCTCAAACGATCTTCTACAAAGACAATCAAATTCGGGCAACCAACTTCAAAAGCCCGACAAACGAAGATCCAAATTTTTCAACTAACAAATTCCAAACGATCGAACAAATTCCAAATGACTTGAACCAAGTCTTCAAACACCAAATCGATCTTCAAATTCCAAATACCAAAATTCAAATTCCAATGGTCCACTTATATAATAATAAGAATTACGACCCAAATATCAAATTCAAAATCTAATGACCCACTTATCGATAAGTATTACGGTGCAACTTCAAACTTATTATCCAAATATGAAACAAATTCAAGTTAATAAATAACTTGACAAACGAGCTCTAATAATTCAAACACCCCAAATATTATACGAATAATAATTCTAATAACCCACTTATTACGATAAGAATTACGGTCCAAATTCAAATACCAATACCAAACTAATACGAATATCACCATGACAACAAAATACTATTTTGTTGACAAATAACAAATTCTGAATAACAAAAACCAAAGAGATGTATTCGTATTAACCGAAAACCCATAAAGTTCAAACATAGGCCCAATTCAATCCAATGTCCAAGTACTAACATGAGACCAAACCAACTATTCGAATACAAAAACCAAGCAGAATCAATCGACCAAAAACAAATCTCATTCTTCAAGCAATTCCAAGACAATGATCTGCTATTAGAACCAAGACTATCCTTCAAACAAAATTCAAAAAACTAATACGATCGAATATCAACCGAACTCTAACAAACTTTTTTTTTTTCCCTTCTTCATCTTAACCTGGCTCTTGATACCACTTGTTGGTAATTCAAACGAACGAAACAAACAAACAAATCCAAACAACACAAAATCTTATGACGTGCCAAAATTCAAAATCCAAATGTCACGCAAATTCTAATTCAAATGTACCAAACCCTAATTCAAAAGGTACCAACTTCTAAGGCAAAACAAACCGTCATAGAATACTTTCCAAATTATAACCAAACTTGTAAGACAAGTCAAACAAATTACCAAAGTTACGAAACAACCCTTAAAGTTTAAGTCACTTTCCTAACATAGTATTATCAATATAAAAAATATTATTCAAAGGGTGTTTAATTTAAAGTGCTTATAAAGCAAGCATATCAGCAGGTGCCATCCAAATACTCAAAAATGTTTTATCCACTTTTACAAAAAAACGCACTAAGCATTTAAAGAAATACTAACCAAATTTGATATCTTTGAGGCAATCGAGGTCTGTTGAGGCTGTTGAACATCAAACCTTGTGAGTGGACCAACGCGTAGACCTGGGTATATTTTTTGATATGGACGTGAATCACTAGATATACAAATACCACCTATTATTTTTCTACTTCCATCGCGAAATGGGGTATTGGTACAAACAACAACAAAGGTTTCTCCTCTATTGTTCGTTACAGGAAACTCCCCTGACCAACTCTCTCCACTAACAGTTCGTTCTAGCAGATAATCAGCTAATACGGCGTCTTTTGGATCCACTAGAATCTCTGTTGGAGTCTTCCCATAAACTTCCTCAGGTGTAAAACCATAAATTTCTTCTGCAGTTCTGTTCCTGCATTATTCGCGTATTCTATTAACTGAAAAGAGATATCATATTTAGTCTATCTGCTTAAGTGTCCCTTGACATAAATAAGTGCATGAACAAGAGGATAAACTGATTAATTTGCATGATTTGCTCACCAATAGTATATCCTATATTTCATATCAAATATATGTAGAGCCTGACCCATTGATAGCATTATATTTGAGCACTGCGTTTCTGTTTGCTTCATACCTAAACACTCCATGACTCCATTATGAATAAGTCTGTCCACTTGCCGGAGAGCACGCGGTTTACCAATAGCTAGTTTGTGGGCAGATGCCGTTTGGTGGTCAGGTTTTGAGCGATTAGTGGAAGGCATGAGTTTGGATATGTCTTTTTTGATGTGAGCGTGGAGTCCTTCAAGTTCCTGGATCCTTCTTAAGAGCTCCTCAGCCGACGGTTGATTTTTGCTTTTCTCCATTTTCCCACACTTTTACACAAAACCAAAACTTTGATCTTTAGATCAAGAAAAAAGTGGTTCTATACATCTCAAGTTTCAATTTTGGAGGAACCCAATCAATACTAACAAAAACAAAATAGTTTTCACAGATAGAAACACACTGTGATTGTTTCACCAGTCGGATTCATCATCTTCAGTTTCAGATAATTCCTATCCTAAACTTGTCATTTTTGTAAAGTGAAAACGTATACAGAATTACACAAACAGCATAAAACACACTGTTATGTATATTATTATACATAAAAAAAAGTTTTGAAAACTTTTTGTCCCTTTGAGGGAGATCCCACATCAAGAAAGTAGCACAAAAGTCAAAGTTTGACTTGCGTATGAAAACACAAGAGAATACAAAAACACACATAATTTATTCATGTCCGCACACAGCATGACATACTGTTGTTTAATTCAGAATCAATCTACAGTATTTATTATTCTTCAATTTATTTCTTAACTTTTTTTAGAAAAAAAACAAATAATGGGTCCAGACAAAACTTGCTTGAAGCAGTAACATATGAAAAATCATGCAAAAACACACGTCATCGACAAATTTTCATTCTCCAGATACAAAAAATTAACCACTGTGATCAGATCGTTTTTTACTTATTCAGTATTTTTTTTTTTTTTTTTCCTTTCTAAATACCATAATCAAAATATTATTCAACATAGTCTAAGCTTGACTTGCAGTAAAAAAATTACATTGCTCCTCAACCTTGACATACAAAAACTCACCGAATCAGAGTTAAAAGTGATCGGGTGCACAATTTTTTTTAAGTGCAGTGTATGAAAAAATTAACAATAAAATACGTTTTTCATTCAAAATGATTGAGTTTAGTGAAAACAACATTTACTTTTCACTTATTAATGAAGTGAGTTAAGATCAAATGAGAAATATAATCAAGATGAGAAGGATGGGAAGAAAGCATAACCGAAAATTTCAGGCACCCACAAAAATAAATATATCTCCCTATTATTCTCGCTCCTTATTTGAAAGATGTGGCTATAATTTCTTCCCACTATTTTCATTTTAATAATTCTCTCACTAAATCTCTTTCCTTAATGGACTAACTAAATTAACACTATGAAACAAAATTGCGTCGGGGTCACGTGATACCGCAAGATCCCTCCAGTTACGTACCTGAGTGTGATTACCCTCAACGAGTCAACATATCTCGTAGGTACATATTGCTTTTGAGCTAATATATAAATATATATTTTAGGTTCCATCAATCTCGGAGAACTATACACTAAGAATTATAAAGTTCCATTTATTATTGTTATCTAAAAATGGACATTGATAAGGATTCAACCTTTGACCTTTTTTTTACGGGCATACCGCATACGGTTAAGAAAAGTAATATACTATCAAGTATCACCTCCTGATCCCATAAAGAAAATATATCCATTTGACATAAATAATAGATCAACAGTTACAATTTTAAAATTCGTAATAAACCTAATCTTACTTCCCGAAAAATCACATCCAAAAATGGTAGGAGGATGTTATACCTCTTAGAGGCCAGTATTGTAGTTTTCTTGTTTGCTTGTATTATTAACTGATCCAAACAAAGAACAAACCAACAATAGCCACACGAATGGCTGAATTGGGAGCCGGAGTCTTTAGCAGGCCATTAGTAGCCGGGTTTATGAGGACTTTGTAGCACCGGTTTTTACTCGACTAGGGTCGAACCGGTGAACTGAAATCCGGCGAGTTTATCATTTTTCCTTTTCTAAATGACGCAAAACCCTTTTATATGAAGATCACACATTCATTCAAGTTATATTATTGACATACTACTCATATTTTATTACTATATCAGAAAAACCGACAACATATAAAGCCAAAATAGTAGCTTTATTTATGTGTTGTTAATTAAAAAAATATGAATTATCCTGCAGCAACTGTTCTTCCCATATCGCTAAAAGAATTCTTGTCATTTGTGTGACATCAGACAAGGTAATTCTTAAAAGGGTTTAAATTGTGCATGACATTCTATCTTTCCCATCGTTGGCGTGTAATGTGTATCTGTTTCAAGATCTAGAACACCAAACTCAAGTAAAAGTAAACCCGGTTTGACCAGGTGGTTTAACAAGTCGAACCAGAAACTGGGAACTTAGGTCAATTGATACGAATAATAAGTTCCCATAAAAGGAATATTGTGGTTCAACTCAGAGAAGTGTTGCGTCCACTTCGAGCATACTTACCTATGAGTTTCATGTACATGTTTACACTTATCTATACTACATTTATAATGATTTGAGACATTTTATAAAAAGAAGTTTTAAAATTTAATACAAAAAATATTACTACTATAAAAAGAAAATTAGAAAATTAATGTAAAATTTTAAAATTTAAGTCTGATTGAAATCACATAGTAATCCCTCCAATAATGATATATTTTAATAGAATTGTTTATAAAAAAAGCTCACTAAACATATAACTATCAATTTAATGTTAAAATTTGAAAAATAAAAGTGATAACTATCTACACTATATATCAAGAATTTAGACGTTCAACTTTTGAAAAAACATATATTTACTACATTATAAAGTATTTGAGACATGCTAAACAATGAATGTTTAAAATGAAAAATATATGTTCGCCATAAAAATAGTCACCGGGTATCCACCACTACATTGCGTGAGTACCCTTCTAGTATTAAAGATGTGTATATTGGCAAAGTTAAGGCGTGTCCCACTTTGATACTTTCGTTTCCAAGTTAACTTAATTCCTAAGTGTTGGGAATTATCCTTATCANAAAAAAATTACATTGCTTCTCAACCTTGACATACAAAAACTCACGGAATCAGAGTTAAAAGTGATCGGGTGCACAATTTTTTTTAAGTGCAGTGTATGAAAAAATTAACAATAAAATACGTTTTTCAGTTAAAATGATTGAGTTTAGTGAAAACAACATTTACTTTTCACTTATTAATGAAGTGAGTTAAGATCAAATGAGAAATATAATCAAGATGAGAAAGATGAGAAGAAAGCATAACCGAAAATTTCAGATGCACCCACAAAAATAAATATATGTCCCTATTATTCTCTCACTTAATCTCTTTCCTTAATGGACTAACTAAATTAATACTATGAAACAAAATTGCGTCTGGGTCACGTGATACCGCAAGATCCCTCCAGTTACGTACCTGAGTGTGATTACCCTCAACGAGTCAACATATCTCGTAGGTACATATTGCTTTTGAGCTAATGAGGTGAGATCTATGCAAAACAAGTATCACTTAAAAAACAAATAGGTCAATCTCAACCATCCATCCACCTTTCATCTAATGGCTAAGATCAAATAAAAAAATAACAAAGGGAGGGCAAAATTGGCATTTTAGCTCATTTAATATAAAAACCCACTTTTCACCTTTTTTTTTACAACAACATATCTTGCAAACGGTAAATCTTCAAGCTACGAAAAATACACCATCGCGACGAGAAAAAAATTATCTTTCTATAGATATGCATTGTTATATACTTTCGACGAACTTTTTTTTCAAAATTCCGTCCAGAAAAATCCCACGGGATTCATCAAAAATCCCATGGGATTCGTAAAAAGACGATTTTTTTTTTTTTCAAAATTTCCGTCCAGAAAAATCCCACGGGATTCGTAAAAATCCCATGGGATTCGTAAAAANATCCCACGTGATTCGTAAAGAAATCCTACAGGATTCGTAAAAAGATGATTTTGTTTCAAAATTTCCGTCCAGAAAAATCCCATGGGATTTGTAAAAATCCCATGGGATTCGTAAAAATCCCATGGGATTCGTAAAAAGACGATTTTTTTTTTCAAAAATTTTTCGTCCTGAAAAATCCCACGGGATTCGTAAAGAAATCCCACGGGATTCGTAAAAAGACGATAAATCACAAAGGATTCATTATGAATCCCATGAGATTCTTTGGTTCATCCCATGGGATTCATTGTGAATCCAATGGGATTCTTTGATGCATCCCATGAGATTTTATATGAATCACAAATGAGCAAAGAGACAATAATTTTCAAAAGCTAAAGAAACTATAATTTTGAACTTTAAACGAACAATAAAAGTTTCACTGTTTTAAGAATGAAAAAGATTAAAAGTCTACAGAAACTATAATGTTCAAAAGCTAAAGTTGCTTGCTTTTCTTTTTTACTATATTATTTTTTCAAAAGTGAGAAACATTTTAACTTTTGAAGTCAACTTGCATACAAACCGAGTGGTTTAGAGTCATGCCCCACTTATTTATAAATGAAATTTAATAGTAACTGCTATCAAGACATGAACCCTCTTCAAAAACCATACCACTTCACTCTCCATAATCATTTCACACGGTGTCACTGTCACAACTTTAAATAATTTCCAAACACACTTGACTCATTCACAAACATCGCGTTACTTATGGCTTTTTGCAGAAGAACCATAGTAACAATGAGAAGCAGAACGACGGTGGCAACTTTATATATCAAACTTATTTATAAAAGAAACAAACAACGAATAGAAAGATGTATTGTTAATCCATGTTCATAACATAATCGACTCTGCCGCTACCGCAACCGCACCGCAACCGCTGCCGCAAACGCAACCGCAAACGCAACCGCAACTTAATCGACTCTGCCGTGATAATCTAGATCAATTTAGCATTTGGGATTGTGATAATTAATTGATAGATCAATGAATGAATTTTTGAATTAGGGATTTGGATTTTTGGAGCCGGTGGTTTGGGGATCTAAGAGATAGAGATAGATGAGAGAGAGGAGTGTGAGTGAGTGTTTTTAAGTGTTAGGTAGAAAGTATTGAATGACTAAAATGCCTCTCAGTATATTTGTTCATTTTAATCTAAACCATTGGATGGAAAAAGGATGGATGGTTGAGATCTTTTTATTTGTTCTTTAGATACATGCTGTTTCGTATTGAACTTTTCTCTTGAGCTAATATATAAATATATATTTTAGGTTCCATCAATCTCGGAGAACTATACACTAAGAATTATAAAGTTCAATTTATTATTGTTATCTAAAAATGGACACTGATAAGGATTCAACCTTTGACCTTTTTTTACGGGCATACCGCATACGGTTAAGAAAAGTAATATACTATCAAGTATCACCTCCTGATCCCATGTAAGAAATAAGAAAATATATCCATTTGACATAAATAATAGATCAACAGTTACAATTTTAAAATTTGTAACAAACCTAATCTTACTTCCCGAAAAATCACATCCAAAAATGGTAGGAGGATGTTATACCTCTTAGAGGCCAGTATTGTAGTTTTCTTGTTTGCTTGTATTATTAACTGATCCAAACAAAGAACAAACCAACAATAGCCACACGAATGGCTGAATGGGGAACCGGAGTATTTAGCAGGCCATTAGTAGCCGGGTTTATGAGGACTTTGTAGCACCGGTTTTTACTCGACTAGGGTCGAACCGGTGAACTGAAAACCGGCGAGTTTATCATTTTTCCTTTTCTAAATGACGCAAAACCCTTTTATGTGAAGATCACACATTCATTCAAGTTATATATTATTAGCATACTACTCATATTTTATTACTATATCTGAAAAACCGACAACATATAAAGCCAAAATAGTAGCTTTATTTATGTGTTGTTAATTAAAAAAGGGATAATGATTTCTAAATGTATCCAACTTGACACGTTTTATCAATTAGTGTATTGAACTTTTAATTTTGCTATCTTGGAGTATAAACTTACTAATCTTTGCAAATTCGTGTACTCATCTCACATGGCAAAGAGATTAGCTGAGTTGGCAAGGTGGACCTTGTTGACTCCGTTATATTAATAAAAAAACCCGTTATTTTACCCCGTTAAATTATTAAAAAACCCGTTAGTATCAAATTGCAACAATATATATATACTTATTTTCCCACTCCAACCCTAACCCGCTCCACCTCTCTCCCACATGTATACGGTCGCCACTATAGCGCCGTCGCAACCACTGCCGTGCTCCACCTCCACCAACACCGCAACCACCATCATCCTCACCTTCATCTATCACCATCAAGCAACTAAGCCACCACACCAACATCAACAACACAAACAACATCACCACCACCATGCGATCAAGGTCTACCTACTTATCAAGTCCAAGTATTGCAATAAACCTCTCAAAACCATCTGAAAACACCACTCTCTTTTTTATTTCTTTTATTTCACAGATCTGGAAAAAAAATGAAGAAAGGATAGAGTGTCTACTTGACCCGACCAAAATGCTTCTTGGAGACAAATCGGTGGACCTGCGACCCGAGAAATCAGCAGCAAAGGTTGGGAGGTAGTTGAAGATGTATAATGGGGCTGAAGGAAGTGGTTCTGTGTGGACCAGATGAGGAAGACTGTAGTGGGTAGTGATGTTTGGTGATTGCTGTGTTTTTCTTGATGGTGGTTTTGTGGTGGTTGGTGGGGGTGGAGAGGTCGGGATACTGTGGTTTTGGTACAGGTGCATCTCCATGAACTGGATTAGGGATTCTTTTGCAAAGACAGAGCACCGGATCTTCAGGAACTTCAGCTAACACTAAAATTATAATTTCATATCCTATTCTAATTAGGCACACACATGAACCTATTTTGCACATATGCTATCATTATAGATGTCTGCCCCCGTCATCTTTTTAAGAAGGTAAGCATCTGGAAGGTGGATAAGGGTATGGAGGTTTTTGGAAGGAAACATCTTGGGATGTGTTTTCTTAGACTACGGTGATTAGTAGGTTGTTGGGGAGTGGGATGGGGGTGAGGGCGATGGGTGTTTTAAGGAAGATGTTGGGGGGTTGCGGTGATGTCGAATAATGTGACTTTTGTTTCGGTTGTAAGGGGGTGTGGTGAAATAGGTGAGTTTGTGTTGTTGGGTGGTAGTGTTTTGGGTTTGGTTGTTAAAGTTGGGTTTGAGGATGATGTTTCGGTTTATAATTCTTTTATAACCGTTTCGTTTGAGGTTGGGAAAACCAGAAATGGCACGTAGAGTGTTTGAACGAATGAGGAAGAAAGATGTGATTTCTTGGATCAGATAACCATGGTGGTGGGTTTTTAATTGTGTTGTTGGTGGTGGGTTTTTAATTGTGTTGGGGGAAAAATATAAATGTTATATAAAAGGACAAAATAAGCCCAGCGTGGATGCCAACGTGGATGCCACGTGGTAAGCAAAAACATAAAACACCTTAATCACCCCGTTAGTACACAAAATTGCAAAGATTAGTAAGTTTATACTCCAAGATAGCAAAATTAAAAGTTCCATACACTAATTGATAAAACGTGTCAAGTTGGATACATTTAGAAATCATTATCCCATTAAAAAAATATGAATTATCCCTGCAACAACTGTTCTTCCCATATCGCTAAAAGAATTCTTGTCATTTGTGTGACATCAGACAAGGTAATTCTTAAAAGGGTTTAAATTGTGCATGACATTCTATCTTTCCCATCGTTGGCGTGTAATGTGTATCTGTTTCAAGATCTAGAACACCAAACTCAAGTAAAAGTAAACCCGGTTTGACCGGGTGGTTTAACAAGTCTAACCAGAAACTGGGAACTTAGGTCAATTGATACGAATAATAAGTTCCCATAAAAGGAATATTGTGGTTCAACTCACAGAAGTGTTGCGTCCACTTCGAGCATACTTACCTATGAGTTTCATGTACATGTTTACACTTATCTATACTACATTTATATATAATGATTTGAGACATTTTATAAAAAGAAGTTTTAAAATTTAATACAAAAAATATTACTACTATAAAAAGAAAATTAGAAAATTAATGTAAAATTTCAAAATTTAAGTCTCATTGAAATCACATAGTAATCCCTCCAATAATGATATATTTTAATAGAATTGTTTATAAGAAAAGCTCACTAAACATATAACTACCAATTTAATGTTAAAATTTGAAAAATAAAAGTGATAACTATCTACACTATATATCAAGAATTTAGACGTTCAACTTTTGAAAAAACATATATTTACTACATTATAAGGTATTTGAGACATGCTAAACAATAAATGTTTAAAATGAAAAATATATGTTCGCCATAAAAATAGTCACCGGGTATCCACCACCACATTGCGTGAGTACCCTTCTAGTATTAAAGATGTGTATATTGGCAAAGTTAAGGCGTGTCCCACTTTGATACTTTCGTCTCCAAGTTAACTTAATTCCTAAGTGTTGGGAATTATCCTTATCAGTACAAACTGTCAAGCCATTTATGAAGAATGCTGAAGTTTCCACTAGCAGTACTAACTGACTTAGTACTGCTACCACAGAAGCGTTCGTACTACTTATGTTCTGATGAAAGAAGAAAACGTGTAGAAGGATAAGTATAGATAAGATTTTGTGTATATCTTATATAGTTAGAATTATACGAATATTGTGTAGGTTTTACTTATCTTGTAAAGGACTCCTTGTGCCTATAAAAGGAGGTCCTAGGTTAAGTTTTCTAGTTCGTATCTTTTGAAAGCTTCAAGGTTGTAAACCCTAGTGATAGTCTAAGATCACTCGTATTATCATCAATAATATTGAAGCATTTGGTTTATAATTTTGTTCATACTTTACTGTTCCATTATACACTGTTTTATACATCACAAACACTCATAATCTTCTAAGTATTAGCTAGTAGATTCCGCATACTGGTTGGTATTAACTCAAAGTATCTTCAACATAAGGAGTGTGTTTAGATCCTCACAAGTGGTATCAGAGACAGGTTTTGATACATTGAATTAGAAGATCTAGACGAAAAACTTAGCTACTCACACACAGAAGATGGACATGGAGACAAGTCAGTCTTCAACCACTGCCAAGCTACCCATACTCAAGCAGAATGAGTATGATCTCTGGAGGCTCAGGATTGAGCAGTACTTCATGGTGCAAGACTATGCACTGTGGGACATCATAGTGAATGGAGATTCCTTCAAACCATCCTTATCTGAAGTAACTGATGTTGATGGTACCAAAACCTCCAAGATGAACACTGAACCAGTAACCAATGATGAAAGGATGAAAAAGAGGAATGATCTCAAGGCCAAGCATCTTTTGCTTATGGCAATTCCCAATGATCAAGTTTTGAACTTCAGCCACTATGAAACTGCAAAGACTCTTTTTGAAGCTGTAGTAGAAAGATTTGGTGGTAATGATGCCACTAAGAAGACTCAAAGAGCATTGCTGAAGCAAAACTATGGGAATTTTAGTGCCACAAGCACTGAAACTCTTGATCATGTGTTCAACAAGCTACAAAGGATTGTTAGTCAACTGGCTGTCTTGAAGGTTACTATCCTAGTATCCCACAAGAAGATCTCAATATGAAGTTTTTGAATAGCCTACCTGCTGAATGGAATACTCATGTTGTTGTCTGGAGCAACAAGCCTAAATTGAAGAAGATGACACTCAATGATTTGTAGAACAATCTTAAGATTGTTGAGCAAAAGGTGAAAAAGACAGGAAGTACTAGTTCTCGAACTGGCAACATGGCATTTTTGTCATCCACCAAAGATAGTAGTTCTGATGATGAAGATAATGTTTGTACTGCTTACCCTAGAGTTAGTACTGCTAGCCCACAAACTAGCAGTGCTAGCTTAAGTGATGACACTATGTATGCTTTCTTGGCCAGCAAATCTAAAGATGCTCATATCTACAATGAAGACCTGCTTCAAATTCATGATGATGATTTGGAAGCTATGGATTTGAAGTGGCAGTTGGCTTTGATGACATAAGGGCAAAGAGGTACTTTCAAAGGACAGGGAAGAAGATTATCCTTACCTCAGGTGATGTTGCTGGTTATGACAAGTCCAAGGTGGAGTGTTACAACTGTAGAAAGAAAGGACACTTTGCCAGGGAACGTAGGAGTCCTAGACAGCAGAGCAACAGAGAGAATGAGTACAAGAAGGGTAGCTGGAAAGATGTGACTGTGAAGGAGCCTTCTACTAAGTCTATGGTAGCTGTTGATGGAGCTGCTTTTGATTGGAGCTACATGGAAGAAGAAGAAGCTCAGAATGAGTTTGTAGTGATGGCTTTCTCTGACTCAGAGGTATATAATGTTGATAGTTGTTCTAAATCTTGTGCAGCTTTAAAAGAATTAGAGTCTCTTAAGATTAAATTTGATAACCAGAGAATAGAGCTTAATGATGTTAACTTTAATCTTGCAAATCATAAAAGAGGTATAGCTGTATTAGAAGGAAGAAATAAAATGGAAGAACCAACTTGTCTTTTATAGACATAATGAGTCTAATTTCACTGAAGACATAACTGTCTTAAAAAGAGATTTAGAAAACAGAGATGCCCAAATCAGTGTACTTAAGTATGACTTAGAGAAGCTTAAGGAATAGAAGGAGAATATTCAGCTAAGTGTTGACACACTTGAATATACTTCAAAAGGTGTTCAAAAGATAATAGAGGCTCAACTAGTGAACAAAGCTAAATCAGGCCTAGGATATAATTCAATCCCACCTCCTTATAGAGGGATGTTTATGCCCCCAGGCATTGATTTATCTCACATTGGTTTATAAGAGTTTAAGGAACCTGAATTTCCAGGTTATGGTCATAAGATCAAAGTGAGCACTAGTGTTAAACAGGCTGATGAATTGTTTGAGAGTGCAAGTGACACCTCTTTAGTTAATGAAGTTGTGTCTGAAGTTAAGCCTGAGGTTAAGATAGCAGTACAAAATGTTCCTAAAGTGGTTAAACATGAAAATATAAAACCAGTTAGGAATACTGTTAGATATGCAGAGATGTACAGGTCAACACCTAGAGGAAATCAAAGAAATTGGAATAATTTGAAATCTCAACAACTATGTAGTGACTTTGTTATGCAGAACAAAACATGCTTTGTATGTGGTAGTTTTGATCATCTTGCTGCATTCTGTACACTTAATCCATGGAAAAAGGTGGTTTCAAGGGAAGCAAGGGTTTCTGGGTATTCAAATGATAGAGTGAATACAACTCATTTTGCAAAACAAACTCACTCTAATGCCAATGTTATGATGAAACCTAGAGCAGTTATGTTGAAGTCTAGCATCAAACCTCTTTATACTGCTAGACCAAACAAGACTGTTACTCACAAGTAATCTGTTACAAGTGCAAAACTAATGTCTTTTAAAACAATCAAGCACAAACAGTTTCAAGGGCCTTTTTCAAGAAAATAGCTGGGTACAATAAAAAATGGGTGCCTAAGGCAACAACTGTTAAGTCAACAGTTTCTACTGCTAGGCCTAAAGTTAGTACTGCTAGGCAAATGCAAGCTGTTAAGGGAAATTGGGGGAATGCTGTGAAGGCCTCAGCACGTTTGGTATGGAGGCCTACCAAACCCAATGGTGCATCAATAACATTGAACAAGTATAATTACATTGATGCACGAGGCAGATCCAAGTCAGTGATGGCTTGGGTCCCCAAAAGGAACTAATTCCTTTATTTTATGTGCAGGGACATCCTACAAATGATGGAGGAGATAGAGGATACTCAGATAGTGGATGTTCAAGGCTTATGACAGGAAACATGTCACATCTTTCAAACATTATACCTCTGGATGGTGGACCTGTTATCTTTGGAAGTGGAATAGGTGGAATGATTACTGGTAAAGGTACTATTAAAAATGGTAGTCTTGATTTTGAAAATGTATATTTTGTGCCAGAGCTTAAGTATAACCTCTTTAGTGTATCACAAATTTGTGACAAAAAGAACAAAGTTCTTTTTACTAACACTGAATGTCTTATTCTTTCTCCTGACTTTAAGCTACCTGATGAAACTCAAGTACCGCTTAAAGTTCCTAGAAAGGGTAATACATACAGTGTTGAGATGAAGAAACTTGTTCCTAAAGAGAGTCTTACTTGTCTTGTTTCAAAAGACACATTGGATGTGATGTGTGGTTTTGCAACCTTGCAAAAGGTTTTACTTCTCAAGGGATCTTGAGAAGCTTGCAATCCCCAAAAGGCAGTGTACCTGACCGATGTAGTATAGTGAGTGGCAAGTACCAAGGGATTGATCGTTCTCTTGGGGAATAGTGTTCGTTAGGATTGAAACTAATCTAACTAGGTCTAAGGGTGAGGGATGATTCTTTTTGTATTTTTATATTTTATGAAAGCAAGTAAAATATCTCGGGTATTGGAAGAGTGGGCGGAATTAGTTGCTAGCCAACTAACCCAAATAACTACATAAACAATTAAAATAAATAACAAGAAAATAAAATGGTAGGGACTTCTTATATGGAGATAACGTGTTTACTTAGATTTCATTACTCCCTAGTTATCTTTTATTGATTAATTGATTTGTCACAGAATGTCTTATTCTTTCTCCTGACTTTAAGCTACCTGATGAAAATCAAGTACCGCTTAAAGTTCCTAGAAAGGGTAATACATACAGTGTTGAGATGAAGAAACTTGTTCCTAAAGAGAGTCTTACTTGTCTTGTTTCAAAAGACACATTGGATGTGATGTGTGGTTTTGCAACCTTGCAAAAGGTTTTACTTCTCAAGGGATCTTGAGAAGCTTGCAATCCCCAAAAGGCAGTGTACCTGACCGATGTAGTATAGTGAGTGGCAAGTACCAAGGGATTGATCGTTCTCTTGGGGAATAGTGTTCGTTAGGATTGAAACTAATCTAACTAGGTCTAAGGGTGAGGGATGATTCTTTTTGTATTTTTATATTTTATGAAAGCAAGTAAAATATCTCGGGTATTGGAAGAGTGGGCGGAATTAGTTGCTAGCCAACTAACCCAAATAACTACATAAACAATTAAAATAAATAACAAGAAAATAAAATGGTAGGGACTTCTTATATGGAGATAACGTGTTTACTTAGATTTCATTACTCCCTAGTTATCTTTTATTGATTAATTGATTTGTCACAATTGCGTGGATGAAGGGTTACATTCCTTAATACCATTCGTGGGGCCGTATACGATCTTCCCCAACTCTATAAGCTTCTATCTCTTCCTATGACGACACATTTAGTATCCTATCATGGCCTCATTAATAATTACTTATGCATTTAATACAACCAATAAAACCGTAGTACACATCCGATTACGTTTCTTAAGACGTTCAAGCAAGTTACCGTATAGGAGTTAGCGAGTTTTCTTAAGCCTAATGCTAAAATCAATCACCCACAACAATCAATGACAAACCAACAATCAATAATCAATAACTAAGTTTCATTAGATCTAAGCACACACAAATAAACCTAAGCTAACATGTTAATAGAAAGACAAGCATAAAAGATAATCAAACAACATATAGACATATTGAATGATTAAAGGATAACTTATCTTCAATTAAACATGGGTGAAGAAAGGGTATGAAACCCTTGAAAAAGGTCTGAAAATTGTGCTAGGGTTTATGTGTGTGTTACACCAAAAGTTCCTCTCTTAATGAATGAAAAATCCAAAAATATATATAGAATTTACAAGCTGACGGCGTCACCTTATAGGTCATGACGCCGTCAAGTCGCCGCCATACAACTCCTCGGATTGCCTAGATCCACTCTTGACGCCGTCTGGTTCAAATGTGTTCTGGGCCGTCTCTCTTTACGTTAACACGTGACGGCCTTGGCGTTTTATAACGTGACACCGTCACATGTAATCTTCCAAATTTCTTTCTGGCGCGTCAAGTGTAAAGTGATTATCCACCTCTTGATCAACATGTGACGGCGTCACCTTGTGATCTTTGACGCCGTCC
This sequence comes from Artemisia annua, assembly GCA_014162995.1. Taxonomy (NCBI): domain Eukaryota; kingdom Viridiplantae; phylum Streptophyta; class Magnoliopsida; order Asterales; family Asteraceae; genus Artemisia; species Artemisia annua. The sequence goes on along the minus strand of LBNU01004611.1, from coordinate 171,137 downwards.
GGTACTGTTTCCAGCTTGGATTCTTGACTTTGTCATTTTCTTCACTTTTTGCTCCAAAATCGTCCAAAATGCTCCATTTTCAGAATTCTTGTCCAAAGTACCTAAAATGACAAAAGAAACGATTTGAGGTAATAATTGATCATAATATCACGATTTAGGGCTTAAATGACCCCTTAAAAGCGTAACAAATTTCTCCTTATCAAATACCCTTACACTTGGGATTTGCTTGTCCTCAAGCAAATGAGCTTTTATTCCAATCAAAATACAAGTTACAGATCATTTAACATTAATATAAAAGTAATTACAACAAATGATCATTCCACCTTAGTCAAAATAAGCACGGAAATTATACACTAGCACCTCACAAATAGTGTTTGAATACTCACATCTCTCGGGTGTTATAAATGTATATATCACAAATGAAAATGAAAAAATATCTCTCACTACCTGTCATAGCAAATAGATTACCATAGGCTTGGGAAAGGATCGAAAACCTCCACCACTTTGGCGTAAGCACCTAGGATAAACTATCAAAGAGGTCTTTTCATTAGAATTTTCCTTCTCTCTAAAAACCCTAGTTATTTTATCATGAATTCATCATCTAAATCCAATCTAACCATTGGATTTTAGTTTTGTTTTTAGATCTTTAATCTACTGTTCATCCTAAACATTTCCATATAATTTCATTCGGTGATTTTGTCTTAATATTACCTAATTCATATTTCTGTTATTTCACACACACTAAACACACATTGTTCAATCTCTTTCCTGTTACAATAATCTCCCCTTTTCTACCTTAATTTCTCATGTAATTCATTAACTATGTTGGATCCTGATCCTGTTCCTCATAATATGGATCCACCTCCTAAACCTACTAGTGATTTTGTACAACCTAAGAAATCAACTAAGGGTAATGTTTCTGTTAAATCTCGAAATATCAAAAAGAATGCTAAGAAGAATAGCTCTAAGGGATCTGTGTTTGCTAAAGGAGTTGATGAAATGGATGTTGGTAATGAAGCTTGTGGTAATATGGAGGAATCTGAAGAAGGTATTGGTGAGGGTTTGGGGCTTCACTCAAAGGCTCAGGAAGATCCTCAGAAGGGGAATAATGGGAGTAATAGTGTGGGTATGGTGGTTACTGAAGAGCCTATTGAGGTAATGAATGGAAGTGATGGTAATAAGAGTGCTGGTTTGGGTAATATGGAGTCTAGCCCAACTATGGTAAGTAGTGTTGGTAAGGTTCTTAATGATAATGTCTCTGATATTAATGTTGAAATGTCTACTCTAGGTCATTTAGACAATAACTCTAATGTTGATTTTGGGAACAATGGGGGGAATTGTGCTGATAAACAGGGGTTGAATGGTAGTGTTAATGGTGAGGGACAAGCTAGTAGTGAGAATAAAGTTCCTGTAACTGCTAATGCTAATGAGTCAGTTAGGAGTACTAAGTCTTTTTCTAATGTTCTTCAAGGTATGGCTGAGAATAATAGTAATAAGCTAAGGTTGTATCCTTTAACTATTAATGAAGAGGGTAAGGAGGTTGTTGATCATGACCCTTTGATTACTGAAGGTAATAAGAGGTGGGATTTAACTCTTGTTGGGTATTTTGTGGGGATGAAAATGGATTATAGGGAGATTTTTGGCCATCTAAGGAGAATGTGGAGGATGTATGATCTTAGTAAGATTATCACAATGGATAATGGGTTGTATTATCTTAAGTTCAGTTCTGAAAAAGGTATGCAAACTGTGATTGAGAATGGACCCTGGTTAGTTGACCAAAAGCCTTTGTTTCTTCAAAAATGGGAAGCTGGGTTGTGTCTTACTAAGCCAGAACCTACTAAAGTTCCTGTGTGGGTTAGAATCTTTAATATCTCTCTTGAGGCATGGAATAATGAAGGGATTAGCAGAATAGCTAGTAGAATTGGTACTCCCATCATTATGGATATGATTACTTCTTCTATGTGTGAAAAAGAGTTTGGGAGGGCTAATTTTGCTAGAGTGTTGGTTGAAGTTGATGCTGCTAAAGGTCTCCAAGGGTGTGTTGAGGTGTGTTACAAAAGCCTTGGTAGATCTATGTGTCTTGATGTTGAGTATGCTTGGACTCCTCCCTTATGTTCACATTGTAAGGTGTTTGGGCATAGTTTTGAGGATTGAACTAAAAGAGATTTGACTGAGGCAGAGGTTTCAAAGTTGAAAGTGATTAATGATCTGCATGCTCAGAGGAATAGTGGTGATGTGAAAGGTAATAAAGAGTGGAGGAATGTGTCATATAAGAAAGTGGTGAAGAATGGTGCTGAGAGTAGCCATGTTAATGATACTCAGTTTGCTAATAGGAGTACTTATTTTACTAGAAGCAATGCTGCTAGAGGAAGGGGTGGATTTTCTGGAAGAGATGGGTATAAAAATGTCCAACAGGGTGAAAGTTCAAGGCCTGTTGACACTCAGAAAACTTCCATGTTGAATAAGGGTAGTAGTGAGGAAGTTGGCTTTGAGAGTGTTCCAAAAAAGAACAAAGCCAATAACAAAGTAAATGAGAAACAGAAGAATGTGGGTAAGCAAGAGATTCTAACTAAAAATAGGTACTCTTCCTTAATTGATGCTGATGAAGATGTTAATATGATTGATGGGCAAGACATTGGTGATAAAACTAGTTCTGGTATGGGTTTTAGCAGTAATAGTGAAGTTATTATGAAGAAGATATGTGAATTGGAAAGAGAGATTGTAGAGAGTAATAAGTGTATTGGTTCTACTGCTAATAAAAGGGCTAAAGAGTTATTGAATGGTAGAATGAAGAAAAATGGGCAGGCTAGTAGTGTTGCTTTGCCTATTCTTTATGATGNGTGTACCCGATCAGTATGGAGATAGTGGTAAGTTGAGTGTCGATCACTAAGAGTGGAACGTAATATCTAGTTAGTCTTATCCGTATTTTAATTTCTAAGTTAGTTTTACAACCTAATCTAACGCAAAGGGGGGTTTAGTCTGAGAGACTAGCACAATTTGGTTTGATTAATTAGAACTATAAAACAATGAGATAGAATACAACGAATGGCGAACACGTACACGGATAGATAATAGATACAGATAGAAGGCCTGACTAATGATTAAGTAGCTTGTCACTTGTTTTAATGCTTATTTTATTGCTAGTTTTATATGATGAGTATCGTAATCTTATCTGTCTCGTTGGATCTTAAGGCGAGTAAACCCTTAATGATTACTTATGTCTATGAATTAATTAACTAACTTATTAGGCTAGTGAAGTAATCGTGGGAGGAGGTATGGCAGCCCCGAACAAGCCACAGCTAGACACAAAGGTTATCAATGCACATATAAAAAGAACCAAAAAAACATCATATAAACTTTAATCGATGGGAAAGCAATTTTAAGGGGAGCAATATGGCGGTCACAAGCCCATCAATCCTGATGGATTAAAGCTTACTATTACAATAAAACAAAACTACTTAATAAAATTAAAACACAAGAAGGACCTCTAAGATCTTCAATGTAGTGTGTCTTGTGTTGCCTTTTCGTTGTTATTCTTCTCCTTAGGGTTTATGCAACAACTTCTCTTGGTTTTTGCACAATAAATTTGACTGTATCTTGGGGTATTTATAGTTTCTGTCTGAGGGCACGATGCCGGGCATCAACTAAGTAGATGCGGCGCATGTACTTAACTTCGTGTGGGGTCCAAGATTAATATATTCTGGAATATTCGCACACCGTCTTCAGATGCGGCGTAACTTCAATCTCTATGCGGCGCATGTCCTTCAGTATCTTGGATTGTCTTTGGTGAAGTCTTGATAGTGATACGCCATATGTCAGGGATGTAATGCGGCGTATCTAGAGTAGAACAAGTTGGTTCTTCTTCGTTGACCAAAGTTTCATATGCGGCGCATTCTTCAAAGTCAGGCAATGGTCTTCGAATTCATCTAAGTATGATGATACGGCGTATCTGTCTAGAATGATACGGCGTATCTCCTTCAGTTCAGTAGACTTTTTTCGTCTTTGACCATTTAGCTCCATATTTCGTCCAAAATCACTAACTTTCACCAAGTGCTTGTTTTTACCTGAGAATTACTAAAGTAAATGATTAAGTATCAATTCTCATAGATAATATAATAAAACAAGTCAAATATGTAGGATAAATGATGACAATAATATGTACTTATTTGATGTCATCACATACTCACAAACCCAAAACTGCCAACACCATCATGGAAGTTCTTCACACCGTTCACATGGATCTGCGCGGTCCAATGAGAGTACAAAGTATTAATGGGAAGAGATACGTTCTAGTGATTGTAGACGATTACTCGGTTTACATGGGTGAAGTTTTTGAGATCCAAGGATGAGACTCCAGAGATTATCATAAAACTTATCAAGCAATTGCAAGTTAGACTTAACAAAACCGTTAGAATCATCCGCACAGATAATGGAACATAGTTTGTTAACCAACAACTTACTCAAATTTATGAAAGTATTGGCATAAGTCACCAAAAGAGTGTTCCACGCACACATCAGCAGAACGGAGTTGTTGAAAGATGAAACCGTACCCTTGTTGAAGCTGCACGAACCATGCTAATATTTTCTAAAACTCCGATGTTTCTGTGGGCGGAAGCCATTGCAACTACTTGCTACACTCAGAACCGATCATTGATACATCCTCTCCACAACAAAACTCCTTATGAGCTGGTGCATAATAGAAAAACTGACCTCTCCTTTCTACGTGTGTTTGGTGCGCTATGTTATCCAACAAACAATAGTGAAGATCTGGGTAAACTTAAGGCTAAAGCTGATATTGGAGTATTCATTGGATATGCACCTGATCGTAAGGGATACTGAATCTATAACAAACGAACCCAACAAATCATGGAAACTATTCACGTCACATTTAATGAGCTGACTGAGCAAGCGGTTCCATGGACATACCAATTCTTGACCCACAACTAATCTTTTGTCTCCTGGACCAATTAGTTCAGGTCTTGTACAACATCCCACTCCTGCATCTCCTTATGTACCACCCACCAGTGAAGAATTGAAGAGATTGTTTAATCCTATGTTTGATGAATACTTTGAGCCTCTAACTGTTGACACTACCACTGAAGTCCCACCTTTGTCTCCAGTTGCAGAAGCTCCAGTTCCACACATCACAAATGGCCCATCCGTGTATGTCCTAGTCAGTCAAGATGCACCATCTGCCAGTCATTCACCAACATCATCTAATCTTCAATCTTCTTCTGTACATCAAGGCGTTGCAGTTGAAAATTCTTTTGAAGTGAATCCTTTTGCTTCACCTAATGATGCTCCATTCGAAAACATATTTGCCCCTGAACCTTCTAATGATACGGCTTCCTCAGGGGATCCTAACACAGCAACATTAGTTCCCTACCCTCAACTAAATGAACATCTCAGAAAATGGAAAAATGATCACTCTATTGACAACATCATTGGGAATCCTTCTCGACCGGTATCCACACGAAAGCAACTTGCCACCGATGCCTTGTGGTGCTTCTTTAATTCCATACTTTCCAAGGTCGAACCCAAAGATGTCAAAGATGCAATGTCAAAAGACTATTGGTTTAATGCAATGTAAGAATAGATCCACGAGTTTGATCGACTTGAAGTATGGGAGTTAGTACCACCTCCAGACTGTGCTATGATTATCACTCTTAAGTGGATCTTTAAAGTGAAACTTGATGAGCATGGAGATGTTCTGAAAAATAAGGCAAGGATTGTTGCAAAAGGTTATCGTCAAGAAGAGGGCATTGACTTTGAAGAATCATTCACACATGTAGCTCGCATCGAAGCTATCATAATCTTTCTCGCCAATGCTGCCAGTCAGAATATGATAGTCTACCAGATGGATGTCAAGACAGCATTCCTCAACGGTGCTTTAAAAGAAGTAGTCTATGTCAGCCAACCAGAGGGATTTGCAGACCCTGATCGCCCTAATCACGTCTATCGCTTGAAAAAGGCTCTTTATAGA
>LBNU01004611.1:148785-162174 GCA_014162995.1 Artemisia annua | reverse complement strand
CCTAGCATGTTGAAAGAAAGACAAGCACAAGCATATATCACACAACACATAGACATATCGTATGAATAAAGACTTATCTTGGATTAAACATGCAAGTTAGAGGGGTTAGGATACCCTCTAAGGTCTGTAATACACGTACTAGGGTTTAACCCTAAAGTTCTCCACTCCAAAATTCGACACAAAATAAGAAAAAACATTCTATATTTATAGAAAACGCGGGCTGACAGCGTCAGCCCAATAGGTGACGTCGTCAGCTCGGCGATTAGGGTTTCCTGACGGCCTTCCTTGACGTGGTCATAATTGCTGGTTCCAGATCTGACGGCCTTAGTTGACGGCGTCACCAAATTGCACTACAAACTCTCTGGCCCGTCACGAGTATTTTTCCAATCCTTGACTTCACTTACTCCTGACGTCGTCACCTTGTAGAGTGTGACGGCGTCACCTTCTGTGATCTTTAAGGTCTTTTGAGATTTTGTTGTTTTCCGCACTTTTTCACTCCGAAAACGCCCGAAAATGCTTCTTTTGTGATTTTCCCTTCAAAAGTACCTAAAATGAGAAAAGAAACGACTTTGGGTGAAATCCAAACCAAAAACATACGAATTAGGACTCAAAATGACCCCTAAAAACGTAACATTTTTCGTCTCATCAGAAGGGCATATAAGATCTATACCAAAAGATATATGAAAACTTGCATACAGATAAGTACCTGTATCTACAAAAGGACTGAAAGCTTCTCAAAGCTTATAACAAACTCTTAAAAGAGAAAAATACAAACAAAATGATTAAAAGGCTAGAAGACTCGGATTTTCGAACCATTGAGACTTGTTGGATTCGCTTAACTTCTTTGCACCTATGAGCCAATTGCAACTTTTTGACTTTGCAAGAAGAACAACTGATTTCCAACATATGAAGTTGTTTTCAAAAGAAAGTTGGTTCCTTGATTACCATATAGACCAAAACACTGCTGAAGCAATTGAAGGCCACTATATGTTGAATGGGCGACCAGGAATCGGACATGACACCAAGCTAAAAATTTTAAAGTTTTTTGGCATTACCCAAGAGCAATGAAGCCAGTCGAAGATTGCTTGCCAAATTGCCCAAGACCAATCACAGTGAAAAAATAGGTGATCAATTGTTTCTTGATGATCACACCAGTTGCAATCTGCATCATAATCTTTAAATTTCACACCTCTGATTTTCAGGAATTCTTTCGTCGGAACACCATTCATTTTTATAGTCCACATAAAAATTTTAACTTTTGGAGGCGCAAAAGATTTCCAGAAAAAGTCAATCCATCTTCCTTGAGGCCCACCGAGACCGGATGACAAGCACTTGATAGCATCATGAACCTTGAAAATCCCATCAGAATTGCCAAGCCATATGAGTTTATCATTAATGTTGATCTTTAAACGAAAAGAATTGATGATATGTAGAAGTTGAGAATATTGTAAAGATTCCCACGCCACAAGAGGGCGATTGAAAGGAATGGCTCAGCAAGCATCATCATCAATCCAAAACTCATTTACCTTTCCCTGCTTATTTGAACAAGCGAGAAATAAATGAGGAAATTTGTGTCGAATAAGATCAGAAAAAGCCCAACAATCTTCCCAAAAACGAATATTAGAACCATCTCCTATTTCCCATTTCCACATGTTAGGGCCACAACAGAGAGATCCAATATCGTCTAACTAGAAACCAAGAATATCTTTCCAGGTTCTGGAAATTTTTGAGGAGACTAAATAAGAACTATTAATAGGAGCCCAATCACTTTTTGAGCTTTAGAAAAGCATAACCAAACGTTTTCAGACTTCTGATTTTGGAATATACAACTTCCAAATCCACTTTGAGAGCAATGCTATGTTTTTGAACTTCAAAGGAGTGACACCTAAGCCACCAGCTACAATAGGATTTGACACCTTCGACTATGCCACTCGACAAATTTTTTTCCTACCGCACATACCCCCCCCCCACAAGAACTGACGCATTAGCTTCTCCATTTGGTTTAAAACCAACGTAGGGGCTTTAAATAGAGACATAAAATACAGTGGCANGAACTGACGCATTAGCTTCTCCATTTGGTTTAAAACTAACTTAGGGGCTTTAAATAGAGACATAAAATACAGTGGCAAACTTGCAATAACTAACTTAATTAGAACCAAACGACTGCCTATTGAGAGAGTTTTCCTTTTCCAACCCGCTAATCTTTGTTTAATTTTTTGGATAACAACATCCCATAACTTAGACTTTGCGCCTTTACTCCCTATTGGGAAGCCTAAGTAAGACATTGGAAGAACATCAGCTTTACAATTTATAATGCCAGCTCTCGAACTAAGCTCATCCAAAGAAACATTAATTCCAAACAATTGGCATTTGTCCCAATTTAACTTCAAGCCAGATGCATCTCCGAATTGTTCTAAAATAGACTTCCAGGTGGCCATTTCCTCTAAAGAGTTGTCTCCAAATAAGATCGTGTCATCAGCGAATTGAATGTGAGTCAACGGATCACCACCATTAGTGATTTTAATTCCTTTTAAATTCCCGTTGGACAAAGAATATTTAATCATCTTATTGAGAACTTCAGCAACTAAAATAAACAAGAATGGGGACAGCGGGTTTCCTTGCCTCAAACCTCATTCGAGGTTGAAAATCCCAGAACTTGAACCATTGACTAAAACTGAGAGTCTAGCCGATGATACAAAAGAATGAACCCAGTTGCAGAAAGAAGAATTGAAACCCATTGAGCTCATGACCTTAGAAAGAAACACCCAACTTACGCTATCAAATGCTTTTGCAAAGTCGATCAAAATCAGACCCATACTACGGTTTAGCTTAAGATCAGAGATTAGTTCAGAGACTGTCATGACACCATCTAGAATGAAACGACCCTCCACAAAAGCACATTGATTCTCCTCATCAGGAAGAACTTTACGGATTCTATTTGCTAACACTTTCGATAACAACTTGTAAGCACAGTTAATTAAACTAATTGGGCGATAGTCGGTCCATTTTTCGCTTTGGTCTTTTTCTGGGATAAGTCAAACAAAAGAATCATTCATACCTTCAGGAATTGTGGCGTCATCAAAGAAATCTTGAAAAATCTGCACAATTTCGACCTCCAAAAAGAACCATGCTCTTTTAATAAAGAAGAAGTTGAAACCATCAGGCCCAGGAGCTTTTGAGCCATCGATTTGGTCCAAGGCCGCCTTGATTTCATCCCGACTAAAAGATTGACTTAAAAACTGGTTGGATGCATCTGAAATCTGATTTAGGCTCAAATTTGAAAGGTTCAAATCAGGGCAAAGATTGTGTTTGAGGCTGAAATGATTTTTGAAACTATGGTGAAAGTGATCTTTGACACGCTTAGGTTCTACAAGCTAGTGATCACCCTCTCTGACACCATCAATTTTATTGTTCTTTTTTCTCATTGAAGCATAGAGATGAAAGAACTTGGTGTTTCAGTCTCCTTCTTTCAACCAGCTAATTCTTGCTCTTTGCCTCCATTTAATTTCAAGATCTCTATCAAGCTTTGCTTTTTTAAGCTTCAAGTCAAACAACTTCTGCTCTAAATCGAGATCCCACAACGGAGCTTCTTCAATACTCTGAATCAACATTTTGCAAGCGGATAACTCAGATTCTACATTCCAAAATTTCTCTTTACTCCACTTCTTTAAAAATATTTTCAAGCGCCTAAATTTATGCATGACTTTCTCCAATGAAGATCCTACAACTGTCATAAGGGACCATTGTTCTTCACACATTTTAAAGAAATCTGAAGTGTTCGCCCATTGGTTTTGGAATCTGAAAGGAGCAATCCCCCAATTCCTTACTTCAGGACCTAAACGAATCGCGTTGTGATCTGAAAGATCAATGTCTAAACAGCTAAGATCAAGATGACCCTAGATATCCATCCATTCCACAGAGACACAACATCTATCAATTCTACTACACTTGCCATCTTTTCCGGACCACGTGAACTTTTTCCCTAGAAGTGGAAGATCCATCATATTTGATTTAATGATGAATTTATCAAATATTTCTTGACTTCTCCTATGGTGTCCTTGACGTCTTCTTTCATGATCATAACGCGTGATATTAAAATCACCCATAACACAGCAAGGACCATTCCATGATAACACCAGGCGACAAAGTTGACTCCAATTGATCGATCTTCTTCCATCTTGGTGGGGACCGTAAACATTAATCAGCAAGACCTTTTCCTTTGAGGCAGTACAAGAACCTTTTATCGCCACCCAATATCTAGACTTCAAAACATGAGAAACGAGGAAACTACTTTCTTTCCAAAGAATCAAAATACCCCCCGAGAGGCCTTTAGCCTCTTGATAACACCATGAAACATCAACCGCATCCCATATTTTTCCTATTTTTCCGTTGTTCAGCTTTTTACACTTTGTTTCCTGTATAAACATAATGTATGGATTGTATTTGTTTAACATTTTATTGACCATTATTTCCTTGTTAGGGTCATTTAGACCCCTTGTATTCCAAGATATCAAGTGCATCAGCGGCTTTTGTTGCAGAAATCATATTTGTTACGGGTGTTCAAAGGAGAATCTTATAACCCGTGGACAAAACTGAACCATTCATCAGATTCTTCTATATCTCGTAAATTTTTTGATGAATCACCTTTGTGATCTTTTATGGGTTCCTAGTCATCTGATGAGCTTTCTTCCAGTATGTTGGAAACCTTCCCTTGAAAAGACCCTCTCCTAATTCTTGAACTTCTTTTGCCTTTCTGATGAACTTTTGACTTTCTTACTTTTCCTTTATCTTTACATTTGACATCTTTTAGTCCTAGTTCTGCACGCTTTCTACCTTTCTTGCATGGGTTACAAGAGCAGTCCTTGGTGTGGCTTTTTATGTTATCCTTTTTAAGCTCTCTTGTGGCAGAACCAAGATCTTCTCTTGAGAGAAAATCTTCCTTGTTAGTGTTTGTATTTGCTTTTGGAGGGGTTTGGGAGTGGTTTTTAGGAGAACAACCTACATAGACTTTCTCTACATGAATTGTCCCTTTGGAATTAAGCTGCTCTTTTACTTTACTTGTATTGTCAACATCTAAGACAATTGTGTTTCCCTCCTTAGGAGAATTTGACTTTAACTCAGTTGTCGAGAAAACAGGAACAACCTTCTCCGGCGATTTAGAACATGTCTTCGGACTAGACGAGCTTGTAGAGTTTGCAAGCCCAAACTTGTACTTGTCATCCTCAGTGTGATCAGGAGTATCATCCATCTCTAGCTCTCGAACTGAAACTAGATAAAGCTTGTTTTTTTATCTCGACTTCAACAACTTTGTCGATACGGGTACCAGAAAGTAACTCAACCATTATGAATGATGTCTCGACCTCCTTCATTTGTGAAGTGAGTTCAGGAATACTTATTAGCCTCCCCCAACATTCAGGATTGCATTGAACGTTAGTCTTGACCATGCCACTGGCAGCAAGCCTGAAAGCTCTAGCCAAACGAATCTTAGAAGAAGGCCACCATTTTCATCAAGTTTTTCAGGAAACAGAAAACCAGGTTTCAATTTGTCCTTGTTGAGATTCCAAGTGACTAATTGATCTTCATCTTTTAGAGTGGCAACAATGGTGAACTGGCCCCATCGAGAAAGGCAAAAAGCCATTATTCCAGCTTTTTCAAGTAATTCGAAAGTTCTTTTATAACTCATTCGTGTATGGCTCACTAAAATGATACTCTTTTTTAGTGCCGGAAGGCAATCATCGTTTAGGACAGCATTAATCCTTTTCATGCTACGAGTACTAGGAGTTGAGGGTATACCAAAATTATTTTTGTTGTCAGGTGGGTTAACCCTCAATTCTTTTCTAGCCAGTGAAACATAAACACGATGATCTAAGATCCAAATGCCATTGAACCATTTAGTTGCATCTCTAGCTTCCGAAGAAGTGTTGAATCTAATAAAATCCCAAAAGGGTATCCATGATTTTTGTGAACAACACGACATTTAATTACCGAACCATATCTCGAACCAAACGAACCCAGTAACGTTTCGGTAATTTTGGAAGGAAGATTTCCGACAAAAACAGTGGACATGGAAGAATCTGACCTGTTATTTGACAAAGTTGGATTAACATTTGTTTTAGATGAAAATTTTGCATCCTTCAGAGGTGTTGATTGGGGTACCACCCGCTCCGATATCTTTGCACTGGTCTTGAGTACTTCAGCGAAAGAATGCTCTCTGCTGAACCCAGGTGGGGCATCTAGTGACGGCGAAGCATCAGAAACATTGTCATTATTTGACCTTGATATAAAAGGGGGTGTTGTGGATTTTGTTGGTAATGGTTTTGTCTTTGAAACAAAAGAGGGTGTGGTGGAATTTGTTGGTAACGGTGGATCTGTTGGAACCATTGAGAGAAAAAGTCAAAAGCAAGTAAGCTTTGCGGCAGGATGTTTGAATACAAAATTATTGATTTCCGTTGCGCTCCGTCGCGGAGCGCCAGGGACTAAATCTGTAAAAGATCGATAACCCCAAGGACTATTTTCGTAAAATGTTTTTTAATTTTCTTATAGAAATTGTCCTTGCGTTAGCGTTTCGTTGCAAAAGTTAGTCATTAAGGATTCACTTCGAAACAGACCTATAACATGAAGGACCAATTACGAAAAGTCTGTGTTCAGTATTTTTTTTAAAAAAAATTTATTAAAGATAACGGTCGTTAGTTAACAGCCGTCAGTACTGTTCACTTCACCGCCTTTGGGTGTGTCTTTAGCAAAAAAAAAATCCTATCAAAAGCAATCCTGGTAAATGGACTTTAGTATGAATACATTAGGGTGTATAATGTAAATAGCCAACAGTATATAGATTAGGATTAAAACTTTTGTGTCCAAGGGCATGTACATATAAGGTTTATGAATTATAAACCGACGAGGAATTATTTTTTGATAGTTCGATATATTCTTAATCTATAAATACAATTAAAAAGGGATTACAATCAAAGGGCTTGCGTCCCAATGATACTTCATATTATGTGAGAAGCTCTTCAACCAAATAGTTGCGGCCTGCTTAGGACATGTGAGATAAATTTGTGAAGTTAATTTTGTGAGATGATTACAATTGTCGTTCTAAAAAAAATTGGGATTAGACGCTTAGTTTGATTTGTATTACTTTTTGTAAACTTAACGTTAAACACTTTGGTATCTAAGAAACGTCCAAAAGTATATTCTTTTGTGTTTTATTTTAGAGTAAATTGCAAAAATCGTCTTTGTGGTTTTGCCAAATTGCAGATTTCATCTTTATGGTTTGGAAATTGCAGGCGGTATCCTTGTAGAGAAACCTTGAGTCCGGTTTCGTCCCTGATAAAAGTAAAATGATTTATTTAGCCTCCTCGTCATTTTTTTTATTTATTATTTTCTTTTTAACCAAAATTGAAAGAACATCAAGATGATAAAGAAACACACATACATCTCCAAAAGTAAACCCAGATTCTTTGCATAAATATACAAAAGCAATTGCAAAAAGACAGTTAGATTCCTTAATTTTTTACTTTACAAAATCAAACACACTCATGCATCTCCAAATTCATTATACAAAATTAGTTGCAAAAGTCAATAAGATTCCCCTCATTCAACGTGGAGATGTTATTGTCAATGTTATTAGAGATGGAAGGTCAACTTCAAGGTGGCATGATAACTGGCATATTATCGGACCTTTCTCAAGATTCATTAACAATAGGAGCTTATATGATCTAGATCGGAAAGCAGTAGTACTGTGGCTGATTTGATTGATGGAAATAGGTGGAGTTGGCCTCAAGATTGGTACTACTAAATCCAATATTGAATCAAGTTCATGTTCATATTCTCTATGAAAACAGGGCTGATAATGTAAAGTGGAAAACCAAAAATGGTAAGCTTATCGAGTTTTCCACCAAAGAGACTTGAAAGGATATAATGAGGAATTGCATGTGGTTAATTCCTGGAAAATCGTATGGTTTTCCCAATGTAACCCAAGATGTGCTATTATATTGTGGATGACTGTTAGAAGGAGGCTACAAACACATGATAAAATGATGAAGTTGAGTAAAGAGACTTTATGGTGCGCATTCTGAAAGAAGACTAATGATTCCCATAATCATCTATTTTTTGGATGTGACTTGCATCAAAAATCTGGGAAGAATTGAAAAAATATATGAAGATTACTAGTATGCCAAATGTGTGGGATAATATCATTCAAGAAATGGTTATATTACCCTATACCACAAAAATGAAAGAATTTTCACCCTAACTCACAAAAATGAAAAAGTTTTGTTGCTAAGTTTTTCTTAACATGTGAGACAGCAATTGATGGGTCTTACTGTAAAGAAGTCTACAAACACCATTAGAGTTGTAGAGTTATGTAATGTCCAATTTCAGTATAAAATCATAAAGAATTGAGGCATGAATAGGTGTTGGGAGTGTGTATCAAAGTCTAGCTGGTGTTTCTATGAAGCTATTGGGTGTTTGAAATAAGATTGTATTATAGCTGAGTGTTTGGTTTATGTTGATACAAAAGTTGGGCGTTCCTTGTTTGGGTTCCTGTTCTCGTACCAATTAGATCTTAATGCTTTGAGACCTGCGCACTAAGAAAACAAACAGACACCGTTAGGCTTATCGAGGGATTGTTTCCCCCGATTATCCTCCGGCGTGAGAGTAAGTAATCGATTTAGGGTTGTGAAGAATTAGGGTTGTAAGTCGTACCTCTGACGAGAGCTATGATGCCCTATATATACACACGGAACCGATAAGGTTTCGTGTTCCTCACTCTTCGGTGTATCCACCGATATCGGATATTTGATATATATCTCCTTATTTAGGAGATATCCTATATCTTATCCATAAATAACTTTGGGTTTGGGCCTCGTGAGCCCAAACCATTATCATAATAGCCCATACGTAGTGGGCTTAAATGTTAGTAATGTTTAATACTCGGGTTCGTGACCCGATTATAGACTATACGTTATCATGTCCCCCCAGTCTAGTGTGCGCAGGGTAGAACCTACGGATGCTAGACTAATAGCCGTGTCCAAATTATTCCCAACGCGTACGCGGGAAAAATTCGAATTTAAACCACCAAAATACACGTAACATGTATCTAGTCCAAAAAAGTTCATTTTAGGTACCTCGGTAAATGGAGTGGCTATCCACGTGTCCTGTACCGTTTCATTTCCCAGCCACATGATCTGAGTTAGTGGGTTACACGTGTCGCGCTTCTGTGGTGAATGGAATACTATATAACCACCTTCCCCCTTTTTACTGTGATTATCATAGTAAAAGTTCTTATCTCCATTTGCAAAGCTTCGAAATCTCTTTTCAAACAACTTTATATACCTTAGGTAATCAGCGCGTGCGCCTAATTTTAGAAAAAATGGTTCTGCAATTACATGACTTTACTGCCGATATGTCCGAGGAGGAACTGACGCATTTCACCTCGGACTATTTCATCCCATTGGCCCTGCACCCAGAGGTGCCAGGTCCCAATGACACTATCGCGGACTTCCCCTTTGGGAAGGTTGGGGTTTATACGCGCTTTTTTGAGTGGGCGAATCAGCGCGTACCCCTGTCTGTATTCCTGAGCAATATTCTCAATTACTACCAACTCCACATCTCCCAGTTGCACTGTATTGGCGCTGCCAAGATCTCCAACTTCGAGGTTAATTGTCGCTTGTTAGTGATTAACCCCACCGTCCATTTATTCCGCGCGTTTTATCATACGACGTGGTTAAATGGATGGGTCACCTTTTCCAAGCGCGTAGGCCCACTACAGTGTTATACGAAGAAGGTGGATTCATTGCGCCACTGGAGGGAGAAGTTCTTTTGGATCGATGCCGCCGTCTTTCTTTTTTCGAGTTCTATACCTGGGCTACTTTACCGAGGGATGAGCGCCCACTCGATGGATGGTACAACGCTAACCATGCGGACATCATTGATGAGAACCGCATCCCCATCAATTCGTACCCGGAAGAGTTCCTGGTGCACGTGGGCATTAGCCGGAACTACTTCCTGCCTGAGACGGAGGTGCCTACGTTCTTGGACGAGAATGGTCGGGGTGGGTGCTCATCCTTCATTTTTTCTGTCGTATTTAGTGAAAGTGCTCTTCTCTTTCCATAAGTTATGTAACATGTTTATTTGTTTGTGTTTTCACAGAAATGGATTTGTTCGGCGTTGTTCGCCTGGAGAAGCCCAGGACTGTGNAGTTATGTAACATGTTTATTTGTTTGTGTTTTCGCAGAAATGGATTTGTTCGGCGTTGTCGCCTGGAGAAGCCCAGGACTGTGACAGTGGGGGTGCGCCCACTGAGGCAGGGTGAGACGCCCATCCTGGCTGCGACTGCTGGGGGCGTTGTGGAGATGGCTGCTGAAGAGCCTGAGGGTTCTCCTTCTACGGCGTTGCAAGCGACGCCAGTGCAGAGTGTGGCCTCTCCGTTGGAACAGGCACCAGATGCTGCACAGCCTCCTCCTGACTCCGAAAACATTGTAAGGATCATCGTGGATGATTCTGATGAGGAGGGAGAGCAGAGCCAGCTGTTGACGCGCAAGCGTGCGCCTGCTGGTGGTTATGGTGAGGGTTCTTCCAAGAGGCCGCGTTCAGAGGCTGAGGAAAGTGCATCTTTAGAGGATGCGCACATAGAGTAAGTGTCTTTTCAATATTCGTAAGCTTCTGTCAACTGTACATTTTTTCTAAGTTGTTTCTTCATTTTTGCAGTGTTGATGTTGAGAAGTCTGTGGGAGAAGACGCATCCACGACTGAGGTGGAGAAGGAAGTGGCCTCATCTCCCCCCCCCCATGTAAGTAGCATGGATGTAATATACTTAGGGTTTCTTGCATTCTCTTCTTCTTCATATGCCTTAAATAATTTTTGTGTCTTTTCTTTCACGCAGTGAGCAGCCAACTGAGAATGCTGACGCACGTAATGAGAGTGCGACGCCCCCTGTGAGTCCCTTTATTGAAGAGGAGACTTAGCAGAGGAGCATAGGGGTAGAGTCCAAGTCTTTGGACTTCTTGATGGAGGAGTTGGCCTCTGTTACTGCGTGCCAGGCTGAGCTGGTGGCGCAAGTGAGGACGGGCTACGCTGGGGAGAGTAGCCGTTCGTCACAGAAGGAGGAGGAAGTCGCCAGTCTGAGGGCGCAGTTGGCGGCGGCCCAAGCTGAGTTGGCGAGCTCCAAGGCTGAACTGGTGAGCTCCAAGGCTGAGTTGGAACGCTCAGACGCGTATGCACGGAGACTGGCTGATGGGAGGATTGCTCTCATGGCTCAAGTGGAGAATGAGCAAGCCTCCTTTGCGCATTACAAGTCCACATGTCTGTGGGCTCTTAAGTACTTGGAGCGTAACAAGGTCAACTTGTTCTTTCAGCTGGACGAGTTCCGTTGTGCGGTGGAGACTGCGTTGAAGACGCAGGAGGAGAAGCTGCGCAAACTCAGCATAGAGTATGACGAAGAGTTGTACCCTCATCTGGTTTCGTCTGTAGCTGAGCGCAGGTAATTCCGTTACTTCTTTATTTCCTGCTTTTATATTTAGACTTGTTCAAACATACTAACACTGTATTACTTGCGTAGGTTGTTGATCAGCCATGGCCTTCACCTGGCTGCCCTGTGCACGCTGGAGTCTCCAGAGGTCACGACGGCCTTTGGAAAGGTGGTGGAATGCGCCATGGCGCACGGCAAGACCTTGGCTGTCGATAAGCTGGACGAGGCCAAGCTGTTAACTGTGCCACTTGCTGAAGTTCCTGAGTATAAGCCAAACACCCATGATGAGCTTGTCGCTGCCATGGAAGAGCTGAAGGTAGTTGATCTTCCCCAGATCTCGCGGTTGGAGCGCGATCAAGACCATCCGATCAACGTGATCATGGCGGGGCTCACTTTGCCGAGGCATCTGCAGGATGATGCTGATCAGCAGCCAGACTTCTACCTGAAGCCGGACGTTGCGCAGTTGAAGGTACCTCTCTTCGCTCAACCGCGTGATTTGCTTAATCCATTCATTATTGAGAAAGAGGTATCTTTGTAGAGATCCTTAACTGCCCACGCCTCCAGGGTTGCCAGGAAGAAGGGCGTCAAAGGGAAGGCTATTTTGAGTGGCCTCGGCGCAGCTCATCTTCCTAGGTCGGACGGTGTGCCTGTCACCGTGGCCGCCGTTTCCCTCAGTGATGCTGAGTTGCTGAGAAGGCTCGCGGATGCTAAGGAAGCAGCTTTTTGTGGGAACCCCACCCAGCTAAGGCGTACGCATAGCTTTTAGGCGTTGTACTTAGCATTTTTGAACAGATTTGTATAAACATGTCATCTATATATATAAAGCTCTTTTGTACTTAGCATGTTTATAATTCCCAAGTACTTATGCTTATGTTTGAACTCGTTGTTCTTTTGTGAGTACTTTGAGCGCAGTTTGTACATAACTTACGTATCTTTGTATTAAGACATCTAAGTATCCAAAGCGTGCTTAAAAAATCATAATCATGTATGAAGTTTACAAAGTAAAGACCATATTCGTGTATGGAATTTTTAACTTAGGAAAAAATCACAGTCGTCTATGAATTTTTGTAAGTGTACTTGTCGTATTGCGAATATTATTTTAAGGAATCAAGAGTCTTGGTTTCCTAAGTTGTTAAACGCGCACAGTGTGCAATATGGCGCATCCATCGTGGGGTGCGCAAGGAGCTTGCGCCAACGTCTTGAGCGCAAGGTGTTTAACAAGGATGCGTGATCCAATGTTGATGGGTTTGCAACCCTCTTACTAAACGAGTTGTTTAGTAGGTTAACTCATCCTTTTACCAACGTGGGTATTAGTAAGTGCATGCACGCCATGTAGGCGAAAGGTAATGTAACCAACACATTGAAACATAAATAGTATTTAAATAACAATGTAAAGAAATTATGTCGCGGAGTTAGCTAGAAACCGCGAATTTGAATTAATACTTGCATGTTTTTGTAAAATAGAAACATTACTTATCTAGATAAGGTAGAAAATAAGAAATACATGGATCTTTATAAAGTATCAAGAAAAGAAAAAGAAAAAGAAAAGAAAGAATAAGGATCGATGTTTAGATTCATGGATTATGTGCTTAAGTGTTAAGACTAAAGTTGGTCGCGCGTGAGGTGCATGTTACGATCCTAGATCGGATGCATGAGGTGCACGTGAAATGTACTCGCCAACTTATGTCTATTTATGATGTATTCCAAAGTCTTTGTATGTATCCAATATCCTTGATGTGGACCACATTTCTCTTGCAAACTTTCTTAAGGGAAGATCGATAACTACTTAGCGTTTGAATTTGATATCTTTATCGGACTAAATCATAGTGAAACGAGAAAAAAATGAAGCAATTCATTTCTCAAAACAATTAAAAAGGTCTAGATGCACTAAGATTTGGGAGCGGGAGGTGACCACACACAAG
>LBNU01004611.1:116558-132285 GCA_014162995.1 Artemisia annua | reverse complement strand
TTCTTAGTATAAAGTACACAATTTGTCATATATTATTTCATCAAATCTCATTTATGTATGTAACAGGAGATGAATCCGAGAAGCTTCAAGTGACATATGTCTGGGAACCTGATGAGTGGTATTATGAAGGAGAGTGGGAGGCTTATAAAGCTGATGTTGCTGCTGAGAAGGAACGAAAAAAATTGGAAGCTGAAAATGATAAAGAAGAACAGAGGAAAAGGCGTGAGCTATTGGCTAAAGATCATAAGAGACAACTTTCATCAATGCCGCATATGAACTTATTTGAAGATGAAAATCAGGATGATGGTGAATACGTTTCTGATGATGAAAAGGTTGACTACTATGATTATGGCAATGCTCATCTTTATTTTTCTGCCAAGGATGATCCTAAGTTTAACATATAAATTGTTAAAATTATTTATGTTATCCTGCATTTCATTTCTGTTATCCCATATTATTTGCACATACAAGTCCAAAATTATATCAATAGTAAAATATGACAAGATCTATGCCATTTTTTAAAGAATTATCTATTACCTATATCAGGGGAGTCTTTCGGCTAACACCAGTCGAGCTTAGTCCATTTACACGAAAATACCGGAGCAAATCATCATTGTTAATGCCTTCTCTATTCGGAGACTGCAACCAGCACACCACCTGCGGAGATCAAGAAAAACAGTAATACAATAAAAACAGTAAACCAATAGAAACCTTGAGAAATAATCACAAACAACCTAAGATATAGTCTAAAAAAACAAATAAAAACCACCACAAACAAAAACAACAACAAACATATGTGTCATAAAGATTAGATTGTTGTACTCACAAACAAAAACCAAGGGAAACCAAAAAACACTGTTTAACAAAGACGAACAGAAGCAAGCGCCATTGAAGCGAAACAAATTTTGTAACTCAAAAGTACTTAACCGATATATTCATTAACAATGCTAATCAAAGTAAGCTGAAGAAATTTCAATAATTAAAAAAATCAAACAAGTTTGGGGGTTGGGGGGAGAATATGCAATTATAATGATTGGTAAAGGGTTGAAGGAATACAACCGTAATCTGACACAGCATCTCCGATAGATTCGCCGGATCTACCCAATCATTGGCCGCGCTGCGAAAAAAAAACAATAAAAACGGGTTAGGTTCCCTATAGAATATGACTGAAACAGAGTATAACTTGATTATTAGTACCTGAAAACATTGATGAACATAATCGGATTATGGAAAGGTCCACAGGTTGTTAGGGTGGCCGGTGAGTGAAGGTGGGAGTGTGGTGGTGCAACAATTCGATTTTTTTGTTTTGAGGTATATATAGTTTAGTTAG
The DNA here is from genome assembly GCA_014162995.1 of Artemisia annua. Taxonomy (NCBI): domain Eukaryota; kingdom Viridiplantae; phylum Streptophyta; class Magnoliopsida; order Asterales; family Asteraceae; genus Artemisia; species Artemisia annua. The sequence continues at coordinate 130,955 of LBNU01004611.1, read as the reverse complement.
TATACTAATCACAAGTTAAAATAATTAAGTTAAATTATAAACTAAACTTTCTAGTTTATGATTATTTATGTAAATGTTAAAATACGGTATAGTACAAAAAAAAAGTTGCCCAATCCAAGTCGCGCAAAAATGTCCTAGTTGCCCAAAAATAAACCTTAAAATACCTTACACATAACTTACACATACCTTACAAATACATTCTAAATTTTGTCCTTTAATAATAAAAAATTGGACACGTGTCACAATCTTATCAAGTTGCTCAATCTTCAAGTTGCCCAATCTAGATTTGGAAAGAGAAAAAAAAAGTCTAAAAAGTGACTAGACATTAGTTGCCCGGTCTGGTTTTGGAATTTCCTCTTTCTTATATAAGAAAGTTATAATAACCTAGTTAGAAAATAAAACTTAGGGTGGCTTCCTTTGGTCTTGGTTTGCCGAAAATCACGGGGAGGGAAACAAGGAAGTAGTCAAGCACACATTTAGGTTGGCCTTTGTCTAAGAGTAGGATTTGGTAAGATTTGGTCAAAAATTTCAATTAATACACATGTTATAACAAAGGGGGAGGGGTACGGCAATTGTGAAAAAATGAAATAAAATATGTTTTAGATTTTTATAAAATGTATTTTGAGTGTGTATTGGGTAGTAGAAATATGTATTGGTTAATAGTTTTTGTGGTTAAAGTTAAATACGTATAATTAAGTGGGCTTAGTAAAAGAATTATAAAGGTGTACGAAAATAATTTTTGGCACTTTTGTAGTAATTTATGGAATGTGAGGATGTATTAAAAATAATCGTTGGGAGTGTTGGGTACGTTGTTCATTTAAATTTTGAAATGCTTTTATTAAATTAATACTTGCGAGTAAGTAAATATACAATTGCCCTAGCGATTAAATTATGAATTGGAGTAGCGGCAATGTACTGTAATGTTGTATACCAAAATTTAGTCTAAAGTCGTAGTGCACAAGAGGGTTATTCATAGTTTTACGTTTGTTTAACCAAATAGTTATACGTTAATTCTTCTCAGGTGAACGTCAAAATAAATAGTTTGAGTTTAGCAAATAGTATTGACCTGTAAAATAGCGGGTTATTATACAAGTGAACACTTAATTTGGGACATCCAAAGATTTCATTGTGGACATTTAATATGGGACGGAGGGAGTAGGTTTTAAAGGCTTCCCTTCATCTCCGAACGAGTTTAACCTCGAACATTTGTTGTTCAATAACACAAAGTTTGTCAGTTAAAGAAGATGAACAAGGATCACCATATATATCCAAAAAGCATAGAAACTGTGTCCGATCTGTAGCATTCATCTCCTTATTTGTCTCCTTGTTACCAACAGTTTTTTAGTCATCAACTAGTTAAATATAGTTTATCAACGAAGTAAGGAGTCTTTCAGCACGATAAAAGAATCACTAGAAAAAGATGACTGAAAGCATAAAAATCGATGTGTTTAGATCACCGATTAGGGTTTACTTTTTCGCCTATAGATGCCAAAGGGTTTTGTCTGTTGTCCCAATCTTCTCGATATGATATAAGTTGCAAATTATGTATAATGAATAAGTAAATTGTATTATGTTTCTAACCAGTGTATCGATACAGATTTATACATATATATAGAGATTGAAACGCCATGTTCCAACCATTGTGACTATTCGATTTTGTCCCAACCAAATTACATAATTTGGTAGTTAACAAGTTTACTTCTAACATGTTTGGTCCTTTATGTTTAAACTAATATAAATAAGCAATGATAAAAGATTATCGGGTCACATTCTCCTCCTTAATCTTGATCGTTGCTTCTTGCTAAATCTTGAACTCCGAGCATTTGTCGCATTGTCGTGAACTTCAATCTTGGTAGAGCCTTTGTTAGTATATCTGTTCTTTGTAGTTCTCCGCTGACGTGTTCCACATTGATGTGTCCATTCTCTACGCATTCTCGAATGAAATGATAGCGAATGTCGATGTGTTTACTTCTTCCATGAAAAACTGGGTTCTTGACTAGTGCTATTGCTGAAACGTTATCTACCTTCAATGTTATCTTCTTTTCTTCACTTCCAGTTAATTCACTAAGTAATCTCTTTAACCATAAGGCTTGACATGCTGCTGCAGTAGCTACCATGAATTCTGATTCACATGATGATAGCACCACTGTTGGTTTCTGAGTACACCAGGTAATGGGTGACTCTCCAAAGTAAAATACTATGACAGTAGTTCCTTTTCCTTGATCAGTGTTGATTCCATAACTACTGTCGCTGTAACCTGTAATCTTACAGCCGCCTTCTTTCTTGTAAATTATGCCATGCTCCTTTGTTCCTTTGATATATCGGATTACTTGCTTTACTGCTTCAGGTGATGTTCCTTCGGGTCTTGCATCCATCTGCTGAGTAGTCCGACTGAATAACTAAGATATGGTCTTGTATGCAGTAAGTACCTGAGACTTCCAACTAAGCTTCTGTAGTAAGTTGCGTCAACTGAGTTACCATCTTCCGCCTTGACCAACTTAGTACCGGGATCCATTGGTATCTTCGTATCATTACTATCCGTCATACTTGTTTCCTTCAAGATCTTGTTTATATAACCTGTTTGCTTGATTGTAATCTCTCCTCCTGTCCGTGTAACTTATATCCCAAGGTAATAAGCTAACAATCCTAAGTCGCTCATTTCAAACTTTTCTTCCATCTAGGATTTAAATAATTCTAGTTCCTTCTTTGGAGTGCCTGTGATTATCAAATCATCTACATAAACTCCAACTATAATCGTAGAATTCTTGTTTCTCTTCGTATAAACTGCTTGTTTGAGATTACATTTCTTAAAATCTAATGACTTTAAGGTTTGATCAAGCTTCACATTCCAAGCTCTCAGTGCTTGTCTTAATCCATATAAAGCTTTAATAAGCTTATATACTTTTCCTGAATTTCCTGGCTGTACAAACCCTTCAGGTTGTGTAACGTAGACTTCTTCCTTCAAATCTCCATGTAAAAATGCTGATTTTACATCCAAGTGATGAACTTGCCAACCATGATATGCTGCTAATGCTAATATCAACCGTATTGTTTCTATCCTAGCAACTGGGGCAAATACTTCATCGAAGTCTATTCTTTGTTCTTGTACATATCCTTTTGCTACTAAACGTGCCTTATATCTTATGATCTTTCCTTGTGCATCTCGCTTGGTTTTAAAAACCTACTTGAGTCCAATTGCCTTTTGATTTTCTGGCAATGTAGTAAGAATCCATGTGTTATTCTTATTAATTGAATCTAATTCAATCTCCATGGCCTCAATCCATTTCTCATCCTTTGATGCTCCCTTATGATTATGAGGTTCTTCTTCTGTGAAAAATAAACTAGGTGCTTCAACTTGTTGTGCAGTTTCATAGATTTCTGCTAAACCTTTTAAACCTCGTACTGGTCTATGATCATATCTCTCATCTGAGCTCTCTAATGAACTAATAGTAGCCTGCTCATCCTCTTCTGAGTTAGGGTAGTAGGTGTATGTTGGTGGTGTGATTGGTGTAACTGGATCTGGTATTGCGTCCGGTTCTTGATACGTGTTATCAATATTATCATTGATATCTGTGTTGACTGGTGTAGCATTTTCGTTGTCAACACCTTCTACCACAAAACTATCCCAAAATGTGTCTTGTGTACTCGTATCTGCTTCATCTTTGTTCCAATCCCACGGTTTCGTTTCCATAAACTTAACATCCCTACTAACATGTTTCTTCTTTGCTATTGGATCATATAACCTACATGCTTTTGATCCTTCCTCTACTCCTAAGTAGATCATTGGTATGCTTCTATCATCCAGCTTCTTTAAGTGAGGTATCGTTATTTTTGCATAAGCTGTGCATCCGAATATCCTTAGGTTTTCCAGATTTGGTTTTCTATTGTATAGTGCCTCATATGGTGTTTTATCTGTCAGGGCTCTTGTAGGTACCCTATTGAGTATGTAAATAGCATGTTTCACTGCTTCCGCCCAAAAAGTTAAGGGTAACTTCATGGCTTTCATCATACTCCTCGTAGTTGATAACACTGTCCTATTCCTTCTCTCCACTACTCCATTCTGCTGTGGTGAGTATGGTGCTGTCAACTGTCGTGCTATTCCATTATCTTTACAGTATTTGGTGAATTCATTCAATGTAAATTCACCTCCTCTATCTGTTCTTAGCATCCTCACTTTCATTCTCATTTCCATTTCTATCTTTTGCTTAAATTCTTTGAATGTACTAAATGCTTGGTCTTTCGAAGTCAGAAAGTAAGCCCACATAAAACGTGTACAATCGTCTACTAACAAGAATATTAACTTCTTGCCTGAGTGTGTTGCTGGACTAATAGGACCACAAAGGTCTCCATATACTAAGTCCAACGGGTTCTTTGATCTGAATTTAGCTTGGTTTGGAAATGGTGTTCTACTGTGCTTTCCTAATAAACAAGCATCACATATCTGTCCGGCATGATTTATTCTTGGTATTCCTTCTACTAGACCCTTCCTAGTCATCTTGTTGATATCATCAAAGTTCAGATGACCTAATCTAGCATGCCATAACCATGCTTGGTTATCTATGTTTGCTAAGAGACATATAGGTGTGTCTATCTGGAGTCTAATACTGTAAAGTCTATTCTTAGATCTTTCTACTGTCATCAACAATTTCCTGCTCTTATCATAGAAAGTCAATTTATTTCCGTCCATTATGACTTTACAACCTATTTCTGTAAGTTGTCCTAGACTTAGTATGTTACTCTTAAGGTTTGGTATATAATATACATCCGATACTACCTTCTGTTCCTGGTTTCTACAACCTAATAATATAGAGCCTTTTCCCTTTATCTTTACATATGATCCATCTCCAAAATGTACTCACCCTGTTACGCTTTCATCTATATCCTTAATATGACTCTTAGTTCCCGTCATATGGTTACTTGCACCATTATCTAAATACCATATGCTGTCATCCTTTGAAGCATATTTCCCTGGTTGAATTTGGCCTTCATTCAACAACACTTCCTCGTGTTCAGTTTCGTGCATAGTCATTAACAGTGATGGTTCATCATCTTCTAAGATAAGGTTTGATTGTTCCTGAGCTGTTGATGTTACTCTACATTTACTCATAAAATGTCCAAGTTTGTTACACTTGAAACATCTTAAATTACTCAAATCCTTCTTATTTGAATTCCTATTAGTATTTCCTTTATGATTTGAGTTTCCTTCTTGTGAGTTGTTCTTGTTTTTATTATTCCGCCAGTTTCTTCGTGAATAGTTTGATCTACCTCCGCGTTTACTAAATCGCTTTCCTCTTCCAGAGTGTTCACCGTGTGCGAATAGTAAGTTCTCCTGGCTTTCAACTTGACCTCCTTTCCGGAGTTTTATTCTTTCCTCAAACGCCTTGAGTTTTTCAGTGATCTCATCTAGGGTAATGTCGTCTAGATCACTTGTTTGTTCTATGGATGCTACTATTTGAATGAATCTATCGGGTGTGGAGTCTAATAGTTTTCTAACTGTAAGTGATTCATCTAATGTTTTCCCTAGTTCCTTTGCCTTCGTGACATAGCCGTTTAACTTGTCTGCAAATGCATCCACCGTTTCATCTTCCTTCATCTTAAGTGAGTTAAATCCAATCATCAATGATTGTAGCAGTGCTTGCTGCACTCTTTCTTCTCCAACGTGTCTTTTCTTTAAAGAATCCCATAATTCCTTGGCCGTCTTACAACTCGCTACTTGTAAAATTACATCTTCAGTCAATGCTTGATATAACAAGGCCGTTGTTGCCTTGTCTTTCTTATCATCTACTTGCGTGTTTTCTTTAGGTTCTATTGTCTCCCACAAACCATGTGCTTCTAGTATAACCTTAATTTGTATAGCCCATACCGTGTAATGTGTGTTTTTCAACTTAGGGCATTGGTATTGTGCAATAGGTGTTAAGGGTTTCACAATATTAGATGTGTTGTTGTCGTTTGTTGTATCATCGCCAGCCATCTTAAAGGTATTTATTATCTTCACCTTCTAGTGCGTATGGGATTATTCTTCCTAGTATAGTATCTTTCTAGTATGGGTATATATATATAGTTTCCGGGAATCCTAGTAATACGGGATCAATAATAGTTTTCAGGATTTCCTAATAGTACAAACTAATATATCTATACTATTCTAAATATAATTGAAAATCCAGAAAATTTGTAACTTGTGACCTCGTTTATTTGTGTTGTATACAAATTGTATTCCCTTGTCTCGTTAGTAAATCGTTCACCAACGTTTGTTATTCCCACTTTGTTCCTTTTTGTTTCTTCTTGCCTTGTTGTCCCTTTTCAAAATTCGACTTCAACCCACAATCAAAAAAAACTTTTGGATTCTTTTTGTTGCCTTGTCGTTGTTGTTGTTTTTTTTAACCAAACTTTACCATGGTTCCTTCTTTCTTCTCCTTTGTCGAATTGCTTTCCTTGCCAAAGAGTCTCAACAAAATCACAGCCTCTTTCTTTTGTTGCTTTCGAATTCTCCCCTGAATCTTCAACCAAAGTCTCGGCCTCCTTGTATTGTTCTAGTTTGTTGCCGAAATTTATTATATTCGACACCAACAAAACAATAATCCTTTTACCACACTACACGTTGCCTTTTTCTTTGTGTGTTGTCCTTGATCTCGGTCTCTTTGAAATCACTAAGTTTCCTACACACAATCTTTTGTTACCACGCCTTGGTAACCAACGCCAAATCAAAACAGTCCTTCGTTTTGTTTTTCTTTCTCGTTGTTGTTGTTCTTGTGTCGTACCGACACTAACTCCACACTAAACCTTTGAGTACTCCTTCCTTCGTTCTACGTATACGCTTTTCACAACAACGTTTCCTTGCTTTGTGTATTTGTTTCAAACCGGTTCTTCCACAAAGTCCCCACTCTTCCTCGCCACCAATATCGTTTGATGTTGTACGCTTGCAACTTCTAACGTAAAATAGATCGTGCACTATCTCTTCTACGTTTCTCCTTATTCAAAACTCGTTTGTTTTCCTTTGGAAGATAAAAAAAACAGAAAAAAGTGTTCCTCGCTAAAAGAAAAAAAAACGTGATGTTCTTCTTCTTTTCCTGCGTCCTTGTTTTGGCTTCTCGTTATGTTTTGTTATGCAGAAAAAACAGAATTGTTTCGTGTATAAGTCCTTGCTCTTGATGCCAATTGTTTTCCCAATCTTCTCGATATGATATAAGTTGCAAAGTATGTATAATGAATAAGTAAATTGTATTATGTTTCTAACCAGTGTATCGATACAGATTTATACATATATATAGAGATTGAAACACCATGTTCCAACCATTGTGACTATTCGATTTTGTCCCAACCGAATTACCTAATTTGGTAGTTAATAAGTTTACTTCTAACATGTTTGGTCCTTTATGTTTAAACTAATATAAATAAGCAATGATAAAAGATTATCGGGTCACATTGTCCGTAGCTTTTTTTCGATACGACTGCATCATTCACATTACAACTTATTCAGATTACATTTACAATTTCTTTGACAAATTATGACCAGTGTCATGTTAGTTGGCATTTATACATTACAAAATTCTAATGATGTACATAGACATGAGAGACTGATTAAAATTTGTTGACTTAGACATTTCTAACAGACATGATTTCAAAAAGGGTTTTGTTAACAACAACCCTATGGGTTGTGGTTAAGCATTCCATAAATAAAAGATCAACTATTAAATGAACACAAAATATGTCATGTTTAACATCACATTCCATGTTTAAAACGAATAAATGTGTATAATTATGGAATATATTAGTTCATTTAATGTTGATTTTTTATTTATGGAATGCTTAACCACAACCCATAGGGTTGTTGTTAGCAAAACCCATTTAGAAATTACAATTAGATGAATATCTACGTATTATCACTTGAAAAAAAATTAACAAATTAATATTAGAGGTACTAATAAAGTAAATAATATTTAGTTGAGTTTGAATCAATGTGCCCATGTAATATAGGTGGGTCGAAACGAACGTTAAAGAAGTCGAGGGGTTGTATTGTATTAAGGACTTGATAGCCGTCTTACTTAATGTACTGTCGGTAACAATCAGTATAAATGCATCCATATTCTCCCATGCAAGTCATTCACGAATTTTTTATATTGAAATCCAAGATTATATTCGTAAGGTAACTTTTTCAGAGCTTTGAATATTTTAATAACCTGACGACTTAGATAGTCTTTAATTAGTTAATGCTATTAATTCGTATCGTGTTACAAAACTGGATCTCACTTGCTCTGATTATATCTTCTAATTTCAGAACAAAACAATAATGAGGATTTCAAAGATGAAGATGATGATGTTTATTGTGCTATCACTTTGCCTAATTAGCGATATACATGCATCATATAATGGCGCCGACTTTTTCGTCATTGACAAGGCTACCGGAGCAATTGGCTATAAAGAAGTAAGATCAAGATATCGTGGTGGTAGCAGTATAGGTCGTTATTTTTTCCCGGGGAGGTATGCACCACCTGTTGCGTACAACAATCCTCAGGATCAGGCTCTTGGGCATTCTCGATCTTTTATCAGGCATGTAAGAGGAGGAGGAGGTGGTATTGGTGCAATTCGTGGCGGTAATGGTATTATTGAGCCATGCGGTATGCGTGGAGGTGGTATAGCTGCAAGACATGGCTGTAGTACTAGTTGATATATATTCAATGTTTGCATGTTTATTCTTGTTAACGATATGATACACACGTACTTCTTTCACGTTTTGTTTTATTTAATATTCCATTCTTTTAGTTTGATTTATATGATGCTGTGATTGCTTCTGGAACGTCTTACAATAGTCCATATACTAATTTTAATTTAATTATTTTTGATCTTATATGATAACAACCCACTTATATTTAAATGATCTCTAATTACTTTTGATTGTACGTAGTTTTGGTGGATCACATGGTTCTAGTAGTAGTAGTAGCAGTGGATCGAATCATGTGGAAATTCTATTCTCTGTGGCAAAATGACACTCACCATCTACAACTTTAGGCATGCATGCTCGTTCTTGGTTCCTTGCTTGCGATATATCTTTATGATCAGTCGATTGTACTTGCTGTATAGACAACCAGATGTATTCTAGTCTTCGTAACCGACCAGGATCATCATATGTCACCTGTTTGACTGTTTCGGTTTTGATATTGTGTAAATTTTCTGTTGGAAAATGCGTACACTCGATCCATAAGCACATAAAAGTCTTGATATATATACTATAATTCTAATTCAATAAAGAACATGAATTGACAAACCAAAGATGTATATCGAGTCGTGGCATATTATTTAGAGTCTACTTATAAATGTTTTAATTTTTTATTAACGAGAATTTTACCAAAAGCAAGCAAAAAGTCAGAAAGAAAAGAAAACTTTAAAAATTATGAAACAATTTACAATAAGAACAACAAAATTTTTGGAAGAAGTTACAAATTGTGAGACATCATGGTCGGTGCTAGTCTTTAGAATCCAAAACTCTTGGAATGCTATGTGAAACAATTTGTCAAAAAAAATGTAAATGAACAAAATTGAATCATACTAAAAAGTGCTATGTTAATTCGATATTTTTACTACTACCACAATGACCGCCAAATACGAACCTGATAGGCCCATTTTTAGAAGTGTTTCGCTAAGCTACTAATCATTAGAAACCAAATGGGTCTCGAACTTACATTTTCTATGTGCCACCAACAGCAAATATATTCTCGAGAGATGCATGAATAATGCATTTGTGATTTCTCTGTTGCCCGTCATTGCAGATGGGAAATTTTAAGTGTCGAAGATCATTACCTTGAGATTGCAATGAGTCGGGATTGTTTTAATTTTTTGGAATTAATGGCTTAAAAAGTTATTGATCATAACATATAATTTCACACTCTCAAATGTGAAAATCTATTAAATTGTGCTATGGTTTATACATCAGTTTCTCACTTTTTAACATTTTGGCTTCTCCAATGCAATGATTATTATACTTTATTTTTCCCCCTATTTACAACACATTTACTACGTTCATTCTCTCTATCAAACGTATCTTTTTACATCAGTTATACTTTTTTATTAAAAAAAAATGTATTTTTACAAAATTTCAAAAATTCAACTTACAATTTAAAAAAAAAAAGAAAAAAAAAAAAAAAACCAAACAAACCAACAAAAGAAAAAAAAACGACCTTGTTATTAAATATATAGAAAAGGAAAAAAGAAACACTTGTTATTTGTAACCTTAATTTAGAAACTAGGTTTTTACAAACTATGTAAAATAGTTGGCTTTTTATAACTTTTATATAATACTTAATATTTTAATGAACTTTATAAAAATCGTATTTAATATTTGGTTTTTTTTTTATTGAATATAAACTATATGTTAACAAATTATAAAGGAAAGCCGAACTTTTATGAAATTTAAAAATAGTTGGAATTTGACACACGTTTGCTTGGTTCAGGAATTACTAAGGTTGCAAGTGATACACGGGCAAAATGTTTCTGTGAAGATGTACCCACTTGTTCAGCATCAACCAGAACCGGGTTATTGGCCGCCACGTTAGTAGCTTGGTCTTCTCCTCTCAAATATATCCTAATATTAAACACCACTCGAACCAGCCATAATATCATCCCCACCCACACTAGAGTTTGGGATATCAGATTGACAAGCAGCTTCTTGTTGAGATGATGGATCCTCACTCGTAGTTCTACTAGGTTTTAAAGGCTTCCCATCATCTCCGAACGAGTTTACACTCGAACATTTGATGTTCAATAACACAAAGTTTGTCAGTTAAAGAAGATGAACAAGGATCACCATATGTCTCCAAAAAGCTTAGAAACTGTGTCCGATCCGTAGCATTCATTTCCTTATTTGTCTCCTTATTACCAACAGTTTTTATTCATCAACTGGTTAAACACAGTTTATCAACGAAGTAAGGAGTCTTTCAGCATGATAAAAGAATCACTAGAAAAAGACAATTGAAATCATAAAAATCGATGTGTTTAGATCACCGATTAGGGTTTACTTTTTCGCCTATAGTCGCCAAAGGGTTTTGTCCGTAGCTTTTTTTCGATACGACTGCATCATTCACATTACAACTTATTCAGATTCCATTTACAATTTCTTTGACAAATTACGACCAGTGTCATGTTAATTGGCATTTAAACATTACGAAATTCTAATGATGTACATAGACATGAGAGACTGATTAAAATTTGTTGACTTAGACATTTCTAACAGACATGATTTTAAAAATTACAATTAGATGAATATCTATGTATTATCACTTGAAAAAAAATTAACAAATTAATATTAGAGGTACTAATAAAGTAGTAATATTTGGTTGAGTTTGAATCAATTTGCCCATGTAATATAGGTGGGTCGAAACGAACGTTAAAGAAGTCGAGGGGTTGTATTGTATTAAGGACTTGTTAGCCGTCTTTCTTAATGTATTGTCGGTAACAATCAGTATAAATGCATCCATATTCTCCCATGCAAGTCATTCACGAATTTTTATATTGAAAACCAAGATTATATTCGTAAGGTAACTTTTTCAGAGCTTTGAATATTTTAATAACCTGACGACGTCGACTTAGACAGTCTTTAGTTAATGCTATCTATGTAAGATTATATTCGTATCGTGTTACAAAACTGGATCTCACATACTGATTATATCTTCTAATTTCAGAACAAATCAATAATGAGGATTTCAAAGATGAAGATGATGATGTTTATTGTGCTATCACTTTGCCTAATTAGCGATATACATGCATCATATAATGGCGCCGACTTTTTCGTCATTGACAAGGCTACCGGAGCAATTGGCTATAAAGAAGTAAGATCAAGATATCGTGGTGGTAGCAGTATAGGTCGTTATTTTTTCCCGGAGAGGTATGCACCACCTGTTGCGTACAACAATCCTCATGATCAGGCTCTTGGGCATTCTCGTTCTTTTATCAGGCATGTAAGAGGAGGAGGAGGTGGTATTGGTGCAATTCGTGGCGGTAATGGTATTATTGAGCCATGCGGTATGCGTGGAGGTGGTATAGCTGCAAGACATGGCTGTAGTACTAGTTGATATATATTCAATGTTTGCATGTTTATTCTTGTTAACGATATGATACACACGTATTTCTTTCACGTTTTGTTTTATTTAATATTCCATTCTTTTAGTTTGATTTATATGATGCTGTGATTGCTTCTGGAACGTGTTACAATAGTCCATATACTAATTTTAATTTGATTATTGTTGATCTTATATGATAACAACCCACTTATATTTAAATGATCTCTAATTACTTTTGATTGTACGTGTAATGTAATAAATATAGAAAAGATATTATGTATATCTTATATGTTTAGATTGATACATATAATAGTTTACTTGTAAAGGACTCCTTGTCCTATAAAAGGAGGTCCTAGGTTAGGGTAATAATAATCCTGAGTCATTCGTATCATTGTGTTAACTTCAAGGTTGTAAACGCTAATGATATTCTAGATCACTCATATTATCAATAATATTGAAGTCATTCGTTTGGTTAACTCTTTGTTCATTACTCATACATTCACACACATCATACTTAAAACATCTTCTAAGTTAGATAGTGAATTATATTCCGTTTGCTAGTTAGCATAACTCAAAGTATCACCAACACAAGGAGTGTGTTAACAGATCTTCACAAATACCATGGGACTTTTTAGTTTCTTGGAATTAATGGCTTAAAAAGTTATTGATCACAACAAATAATTTCACACTCTTAAATGTGAAAATCTATTAAATAGTGTTATGGTTTATACATCATCTTTTCGCTATTTGACATTTTGTCTTCCAATGCAATGATTATTTTTCCTTCTTTTTTTTTCTTATTTAACAACATATTTACTACTTTTATTCTCTTTGTCAAAAGTATCTTTTTACATCAATTATACTTTTTATTTAAAAAAAAAAAAAAAAAAAAAAAAAGTTGTATTTTTACAAAATTTCAAAAATTCAACTTATAATTTAAAAAACTCGATATTTATAATCTTAATTTAGAAACTAGGTTTTTACAAACTATGTAAAATAGTTGAATTTTTATAACTTTTATAAAATTCATAATTTTAATTAACTTTATAAAAATTGTATTTAATATTAGATTTTTTAAAGTGAACATAAACTATATGTTAACAAATTATATGTGACAACCGGTAATTTTGGGACCTTTTCTAAATTCACCGCATTATATTTTTATAAATGTGAAAAATTGAGTTATCGATAATCCCTTGGGTTTTGAGAGAATTGTGTGAAAAGTTTGGAATTTATGAAAAAACGTACATTTCGTTACGTATTAATTAGGCTAAATAAGTACTTCGTGTAGGCACTATATGACTTGGCACTAGGAACTCTAACGTGATGCGTATTTTAAAAATAACGGTTACGGTGATTTCGAGTTTTGATTTAGTTTTATGAGCCGTGAGTGGTAAACGTTTTGAAGTGATTTTATTCACTAAACGAACTATTTAATTTACGAGGAATTGTTTTTACATATGAACGGTGGTTATTAAACGACTTGGCGTGGCGACCGATATTTTTATAAACCTTATTAAATAAGTGTCGGGAGAGATGTAAGAAAAATAAAAGTTTTGGGTATCCCATTTACTCTAGTTTATAAAGTTTGGGACTAGAGGGACCATTTTCGTCAAATACCCAAACTTCCTAAACTAAAAACCCTAACCCTATTATTATTATTCATTTCCCCATCTTCATCATCACCTATCTCTCTCTCCCTCTTGTTCTCAGCCGCCGGCCGCCCCTCCAACGCCACCACCGCCACCTCTACAACCACACCGCCACCACTCCCACACCCAAAAACACCTTCCCAATCGTTTGGTACTACCCACGCGCCAAGAAAACCACCCCAAGACCCCGTTCGAATCTCACCACCGCGTGTAAACACCACCACCATCATTTTCCACCACCACTTTTATAGATCTACGTGTGTAAAGGTAAGGAAACGAATTTTTATTCGTTGGGTTGACTTTTGACGGGTCAAACCCGAAGGTTTTCTTGATTTGGGTTATAAAAGTTAATGGGTTTTACGTTTTAAACACCTTGGTCACGTTTGGTATCGAATTGATGAGGTTTGGGTCGGATTTGAGCTCGGTCGTGGTCAAACCGTGGGTCAAACCCACGAGTTTGATGATTGCTTGAGTTTCTTTTTGATGTTTGATGTTATGGTGTATGTTTAGATTAAGGTTTAATAGATTTGGTATGTTGGAATTGATTTGTGAAGTGTATTTGAGGTTATGGTTGCTCGAGTCCTAGCCGCGACCCCCTTGGAATCGCGTGTGGCTCGTTGGTGTGGCTCGGCCTCGCCAAGAAAGCCAAGCCGAGACCCTCTTGATCTCGGCATACTAGTCGTGGCTCGAGTAGA
>LBNU01004611.1:93081-115706 GCA_014162995.1 Artemisia annua | reverse complement strand
ACTATGGGCTTTCCTTTTAAAAGATTTTGGATGAATGTAAACTTTAACCTTACGTTGACCTTGTTTACATTTGCATCTATGATATCTTGTTATCTATTCTTGTGATGATACCAATTCCCCGTAGCATCCCGAAAGCTTGTAAGTCTTCCGCTGTACGAATTTTGGGGGTGTTACATTATAAAACAAAGCCGAACTTTTATGAAATTTAAAAATAGTTGGAATTTGAAACACGTTTGCTTGATTCAGGAATTACTAAGATCGCAAATGATACACGGGCAAAATGTTTCGGTGAACCTGTACCCACCTGTTCAGCATCAACCAGAACTGGGTTATTAGCCGCCACGTTAGTAGCTTGGTTTTCTCCTCTCAAATCTGTCCCAATATTAGCCTCTACAGCACTCGAACCAGCCACAATATCATCCCCACCTACACTAGAGTTTGGGAAATCAGACTGACAAGCAGCTTCTTGTTGAGATGATGGATACTCACTCGTAGTTCTACTAAGTTTTAAAGGCTTCCAATCATCTCGAGTAACACGAGTTTACCGTCGAACATTTGTTGTTCAATAACACAAAGTTTTTTCAGTTAAAGAAGATGAACAAGGATCACCATATGTATCCAAAAAAAGCTTGTAAACTACATCTGATCCGTAGCATTCATTGTTAGTCCCGAATTCTGTTTTCAAACAGGTATGACCTTAGATGAATTGACTAAGACTTTTATGAGCGGGAGACTCGATATGACTGGTTAATCAACGAATGTTAAGTTGTAGTCAAACCCAATAGTCAAGTAATAGTCGAAGTAAGTGTTATATGATTATAGAAAATATGATGCATAAACTTAAGGGACTAAAGTTGCCAAGCGCTAAATAAGTTATAAAGCCAATGTGACCAATGTAAAAGCAAAGGGACTTGAGGGACCAATAGTGTCAAATGGTGAAACAGCTTTAGTTTGAAGAAAGCTTCAGACTTATATTTCTAGATATTCTCAAAAGTTCGAGGGTGTTTGTGTAGGTCGGTATAGAACAAAAGAGAGGGAAAAATAAAGATTCTTGGATGATCAATTGATGAAGAGATTAGGGTTCCAAGGCAAGAGTTTAGTCCCTAATTATGCTTTTCTTCAAGTAAGAAATCTTTAGTTAGTGATTTATGGAATTGATCATCATATAATCAAGATATGATTATATGATGATTTGAAGTGTTTAGAGATGAGATATAGTTATATAAACCATTCTTATAATGATTTGATTATCAACATTAAGTATTTATGTTATGATGATTTGACCTAGGATATAAAGAAAGGTTAATGATGATGATGATTATGGTGGATAATCTTAGCTTGGATTGCTAAGGTAAGTAATTATGATTATTATGTGATTAACATGAATATTCTCATGTTATGTGATTATGAATGATTTTGTAAGGTTAAGTCTTGGATTAGTAAGTTTTGAAGTAATAGGAGACTTGTTTTAGTGAGACTATTCAAGTGATAGTTCATGACATGGAAAGATTAAGGAATGTGTTATGATTGTTATGTGTTAAAGATTTTCAGGTTTATGTGTTATAGTTTATGATATTGCTATAGTGATGAATATGAGGATGGAATGGTCTCAAGCGTTCATGATGCACATATGTGAATTGATGTATTATTCATGTTATAATCTAATTACTTACTAAGCGAAAGCTTACGTTATAGTGTTCAATGTTTTGTAGGTTCTTGTGAGCACGGTTTGGATTAAAGCTTAAGGATCGTAAGTATGAAAGTTAGAAGCTTATTTGTAAATAGGAGCTTAGTCGTAGTTACTAAGCTCAAAGTCAAGGTTGAAACCCCGATGGTATTTTAATGGTTGTTTACATGTAATCAAGTGTCAAATTGTGTGTCGAAGATGGTATAATGAATTGGTGGTCAAATGGTATGTTAAATGTATGTTTAAGAGTTTATTGGCCCAAGTTTAAGGGGCGTTCAGAATAAGTGTAATTATACCCATTTTTGGGTAGTAAACGGGTCAAATGGTTATGGAAAAGATCTATTATGTTATGTTAATAAATTCTTGAAGTTTTGGTGATATGTCGAGTTATAGAAGTCGGTTTTCCGGAATTAAAGTAAAGTTTAAGGATATGTTTACCTTGATATGCTGCTGAAGGTACCATATGACCATATGAGATATTTCATATGGTCATATACTTGAGTCAGTGATTTGAAAAGTTTCTTAGGTGACCATACGACCATATGAAATATATCATACGGCCATATGGTCGGTTTTTCAGATTTCGTCGATTTTTGGAATTTCATATCTTTTAAACTGTAACTCGTCACGGGTCATGTCACCCGTCGTTTCGAAGGTAATTGAGTCTAGTTTCATTTAAAAATACTTTCAAGGGTCTAATGGTAATATATTTCTATCAGATCATAAAAGAGTATCAGTAAGTCCGTTATAGTCAAAGCGTTTCTGTGTAAAAGTAAAAAATTTTGGTCAAATCGGGCACGAGTCGTAACATTCATCTCCTTATTTTTCTCCTTGTTATCAATAGATTTGATTCATCAACTAGTTAAATATAGTTTATCAATGAAGTAAGGAGTTTTTCAGCATGATAAAAGAATCACTAGAAAAAGACGATTGAAAGCATAAAAATCGATGTGTTTAGATCACCGATTATGTTTAAATGTTTTAAGAAAAATACACATGTAAAAATTTCGTATGTATTATCTAAACTAAATTTGATTCATGTCAAAACCCCATACGTGTACGGGTATTATAACTAGTTATTACAATGCAATGTTAAATATGGGCCTGGTCATAAGAATTACTAGGATTTAAGCCATGGTACATGAAGCGGTGGCGGGAAGAAGTTTAGTCATTATATCGAGCTAAGGAAACCATAGCTTCTTTGAGGGTTAGCGATTTGAAAGTTAGATGCATTTGAGAAACAATAAAATAGCATAAAAGATTGAGTTGAGATTATCACTTGATAATTATTAAACCAGCAATTAAACAACCAATTTTGGAACAACTTTCTCTTCATATCTATTCAAAACAAAACAACAATTTAAATAACAAATTGAAATGCATGCGTAAACTAATGACAAAACAATCAACATACTAAACAAAATATTTTGTCATAGTTTTAAATGGTGTACTCGTTCCTCATTACTGCGAATTAAACGCGAGGTGTTCTAGTTCTTCATTGAAGATACGAGCAAAAGCTTGCATCCCGGTATCCGTAAGACAAACTCCAATGTCCAGATCTTCGTTCGATTCTTTGGAAGAGTGTACAGATATGGAATTAGAATAATCGATCGAAATCGTTTCTATCTTTTTGGGTTTCCCCCATCCAAAATCCAAGTCGTAAAGATTGAGCTTTGGTGATCCTGAAACTCCAATCATCATTTTGGGCACAAATTCTGTGGTAAATAAAGCATTTATTCATTGGATTTTATGTTTTACTACCCCATCTTTATTGGTTAACATTTTGTGTAGATTCTCTCCGATTAACTTAACAGCAGTTATGAATCCTGTTAAATTATAGTTAATAATTAACGTGTAAATGTCTAGAATCGAACACGAGACCTCGGGATTGCACACATTACAAACGAGAATAAAAGTATAAATAATAAATAGTAAATGTTATGTTTATTTATTATTTTGAACACTAAATGGACTTAACGGTCGTTATGTATTAAGTGTAAGTACTAACTAACGTTAAAATAGAAAGAAAAGGACTAGAGTGAAACTAGGAGCCAAGAAGGTTCCGGAAACCCTCCTTGACTCCTTAGGCCGGTCGACATAGGGGTTGGGAGACCCAATCCCACTCCAACTTGTCCTCCAAGTTTACTCTAGTATAAATACAAAGGCAAGGGTTATTGATTTCTTATCTCTTGTGCACACACACATAACCCTAAGTCTTTTCTTTTCTTTTCTTCTTCTTGTTGCGATTGTACGACCCTAAACCCTAAGGGTTTGCGATTTTGACTTCAAGAATAAAAGTGTTTTCGTATTACTTGCATAATCTTTTATTCAATTGAGTTTGTGTGTACAAGAACGAGGTAACAACACATTATTGTTGTTATCAAGAGATCGTTAAACAAAAAGGTAAGGGGTTTAACATTGATCTACATAAACCCTAATTAGGGTTCTTCACTTGTTCAATCCCTAATCAAGAATTGCTTGAGGTACGTTTTCGATTTATGTTTTAGTTAACTTTTATTATGTTATACTTGATCCTTTGCTTCCGCTATTATGTGCTACTTTGTATTAGTTATTATATGATTGTCATGATACTAAAATTCTAACAAATCCATCATCAGCCGATAAGACGCTTGTGGTTTCAGTTGTTATACTCGCTAAAACACAGTTTCCGAAATAAGCCCCTGGTACCGGTGGATCAAGACGTTTCCGTCAATCTATTGGGAGAAAAAATGCATGTAACTCATCATCGCATGATTTAGCAATGCAATACCAAATATATCCACATGCTACAGTTAAAGATGAAACGTGTGGTAAGTTTGGGAGTTGGGCTAAAACCCGTTTTCTTAACTGATCAATAATAACCCGCGTCAAGATAAATGTGGTGCAGACCTTATCGGTTGGACCAAACAAGTACAAGGTTGGACCTTATGGTTTAGATAACTTTCATCAAGTGTAGGAGGGTATCTTTCATACAACGGCAAAGTTCCATTAGCTAAAAACGAATCAGTTGTACCATGTCGAGCAATCGATGTCCAAGCCTTTAAGAAAGAAAACTGAGTGCTGGCATCACCGAGGCTATGGTGACTACTCATACCAATAGAGATTCCTCGGTTTGGAAAAAACGTTACTTGAAGTTAAAAGACCGGGATCTTTACATAATCGGGTAATTTAACATATTGTGCTAGTCGAGGTATAAGATGGTAAAACTTATCACAATTTCGAGGATGGTATCCTGTAAGATTGTTGAAATCAAGATTACATTCTCCAAAGGTAACCTTAACAGAATCACCTTCAAAATAAGATATTTCGGGTAATTTATTAGAATTATTAAACACGATTAAATTACCAACAAAAGGGAAAAAAATGTTGAAGGGTGATTGATAACGATTGTTCTAGATTGGGAGCAATAGTTTCTAGAAAATGTGTTTTAGTGATAAGTGGCAGCTCATAGAAGAAAAGATAGTGAATCGGAGCCCAAAGAAGGTGTATTGTGTCAAAGTAAGTCAGTGCCAACGACACGTCGGCTATTGTGGCCCGAGGTGGTGATACTTGTGACTCTTGAAGCACAGTGAAAATAGGAGAGGAAGCCATATGTTTGATGCATCCTAATGTGCTGAAACATATCTAGTTATATAGGTGAATCACATAAAAAAACATGACGCCACAAGAAAATGTCTTTTAATGATACTTTTTAAATGACACATGCAATAAGTATGAGCAAAAGCCCACATACCCTTACACTTTTAGAAAAAAGTGTGAGCATATTTTAAGTTTTATCCACACATTTTGAAATATATAAGTAAAAGTGTAAGTTTTGCTTTCACTTTAGAAAAAATGTTAGGAGATGATGCGCGGGATTGCGATCACGCACTAGGATTTTACTTCTCAAGGGATCTTGAGAAGCTTGCAATCCCCACCAGACAGTGTACCTGACCGATGTAGTATAGTGTAGTGGCAAGTACCGGGGGATTGATCGTTCTCTGCGGGAATAGTGTCGTTAGGATTGAAAAGCTACTCTAATAGGTCTAGGGTTGAGGGAAGATTCTTTTTGTATTTTATTATTTTTAGGAAAGCAAGTAAAAATCTCGGGTTTGGAGGAGTGGGCGGAATTAGTTGCTAGTCAACCAACCCAAATAACTACTAATGCAAATAAAATAAAATAACAAGAAAATAAATGTTTGTAAAAACTATATGGAGAGAAGTGTGTTTACTTAGATTTCCTTACTCCCTAACTATCTTTTACCGATTGATTAGTGTGTATTAATGGCGTGGATGACGGATTGTATTACTTAATACCAGTCGTGGGGGTGTGTACGGACTTCCCCAACTCTATAAGCTCCTACTTCACTCCTATGTCGAGCCGACTAAGAAGCTCCTAACATGGGATCACTAGAATTAGCTCATGCATTAAATACAATCAAATAACCTTAGTACACCTTGGTTCATGTTTCTTAAGACGTTCAAGCATGTTACCAATTGGAAGTCTGCCAGTTTTCTTAAGCCTAACATCGATAAACATTCTTCCAATACAATTAATAACACACCATTAAATCATATATCAATAGTTAGGTTTCATTAGATCTAAGCAAACACAAAGGAAACCTAGCCTAGCATGTTAAATAAAAGACAAGCGTAAGATAGAATCAAACAACACATAGACATATTGAATGATTAATTGATTACTTATCTTCAATGTAACATGAGAGATCCAAGGGTATAAAACCCTTAAAAAATCTGCAAAAATCGTCTAGGGTTTCTCTCTAAAAATTTCCCCACAAAGTTCCCCACCAATGATTAAAAATTACGAGAATATATATAGAAAATCAGATCTGACGGCGTCACGTTATAGCCTTGACACCGTCACCTCGCCGTGATTAGGGTTTCTTGATGGCCTTCTTGACGACGTCCCCCTTTAATCTCCCAAAATCCATTCTGGCCTATCAAGGCTTGACGCCGTCAGCTCCATGCTTGACGCCGTCTGTAGTACTGTTCCAGCAGATTTTAGCACTTTGTCGAATTCTTCACTTTAATGCTCCAAAAATGACCAAAATGCTTTCTTTTCCAGAATTTCTCTACAAAGTACCTAAAATGTCAAAAGGAACAATTTAGGGCAATAAATGATCAAATAAATACGATTTAGAGCTTAAATGACCCCCGAAAAGCGATACACTTTTCGCCTTATCAGGAGATATGCAGTTTTCCTACACTTTTTATAAAGTATAAGTAAAAGTTAGTGTTTTATGTGCACTTTTAAAAAGTATGAGCAAAACTATAAGGTTGCGGACATTTTCTAATAAGTGTGAGCAAAAGTATCATTTTACCTATACTTAAAAAAGTGCTATTAAATATTTAGGTTTAACACACATTTCTAAATATAAACCTATGTAAGTGAGATTATTTTTTTATTTTGTGTTAAATAGTAACTAATTCTTAACCAAATAAATGTAAAAAAGTTTTACGGATTAAATTCACAACATAATATTGGCTTGTTACTTTTTCATTACAAATACATAATATCATATATATAAATTTAACACTACGTCTATTCCCTTTAACATAACTTATATATATGATTTTATTTTATAAACATTACTAGTTACAATACTCGTGCACGCACATGGTTCTTTCTTAAGAAAATAATTAAGTATTACTATCATGAAATACATAAGTTTTACTCGTAGAAAAGGTAACATTGGCTAACAGAACAATCATGACAATAGTTTTGGTTGTTGTGATATAATTTTGTTGATGCAGTCTTGTAAATTATTATCATCTCCCCATTAAACACATTTTATCTTTAGGCCGCCGTTATAAATAAACAACATACTTAGTAAAACAAATAAGTATACGTTATAAGTATTCATTTCGAACCTTGTATTTTGCAATTCATATTTATTTAGATTTGTTGGCCTCTGGTCCACGGTAACTTGTTTTACCTTCTTGTGAAACAATGTTTGCCCAACTACATCTGCAAAGTTAATTAAATGTTACTTTTAAAAGTATAAGAAATATTAAATTTCTGATTTATAATAACTTATTAAAAGCTTTATTTGTGTTGATTTTGTTATTGATAATTAATTCATATAAAATAAACTTGAAACCATCACTTGAGCTTTCAAAGTCCTTTGTAAAATTATCTGAAGTATTATTCTGAAGTGTATTTTTTAACAGTGTTTTGGTAGCCTAATTAATGTTTTGTTGCTCACATAGTGTTATAATTGGAGCGCTGGGTATGGAGTTCGTCACTCCACACTGGTACCCTCGCCGCCCCTCGCCACAACACCACCTACCCTCGCCACCCTTCGTCACTTTTTCACTTCGTCGTCGACACGACGAAGCAATTTTTCATCCTTTTGGTACTGTTTTATCAGTAGAGCGTTTGTTTTTTTCTTTTTTCTTTTCAATAAACATAAACTTGTAAAATGTTTATATATTTGGTAATGTTTTATAACTTAGGAATTGAAAATACATAAAAGTTGTAATGTTTTATAAATTAGGAAGTAAAAATACATTAAACATTAAATTGAAAATACGAATTACATATTAATACATACTACGATACGGAAATAAAAATGAAAATACAAATTACAATGAAAAGTCTGAGTTGTAACCCTCGTCGTAAGGAGAAGGCCCCTCTGCAATCTTGCTCCCTTCTCACTCGTTGTACAAGATGTCTAACAAGATGTTGTTTGTTGCGGTACTCTGCTTCCCTTGCTTCATGCTCCCTACGAGCTGCTTCTTCTCGTGCTGCGTTTTTTTTCCATTTCTCTTAATACTTTTTCATCCTGAGCAAGTAGTCGTTGTTGTTCCTCAGTTAGTTGAAATGGATTGTCTTGTTGTTCCTCCACCGGTTCCTCTTCTGTTGGGAAAACCGGAATGATATCTGTTGGTGGAGTGTTCGCCGTGTTTTCGGGAAATTGTTTGGAGAAGTTGTTTACGTCGGGAAATTGTTGGGAGAAGTTGTCGTGAGACATTGTTGAGAATATTTGATAAGAAATTATGTGTGTGTGAGTTGTATGTGATTTTAAACAAAGCAGAGTGTGTGTGATAAATATAGGAAAATTTTTGAAATTGAATTTGAATAAATCACGCTCGTACTGTAGCCTTTAATTTGAATCTTGAATTCTGAAATAGAATTTGAATTTTGAATTTGAATGTTGAATTTGAATTTGAATTTTGATTAAATCCCGCTCGTACTGTTCTAAACGGCTATTTTACCTTATAAATAACATACCATAATTTTTAACACACATCTGGGAAGTTTTGAGAAACCACCCCAAATGGGACGAATGAAATGTTTAATGGTGTTATATGATTTTTTCCGTATCGTGTTTTTTTCTTTATCATTTTTTGTTTTTCGTGTCTTTATTTTATGTTTCGTATGTTTTTTTTAATATGATGTATTGTATTTTTATTTTATTTGGATGTGTGAAAAAAAATTGTAAGTGGTGAGACCTAAATGAGTAAGTTGTGGTTAGTTGTGATGAAGAGGTTGTAGAAGGGGTTAGTTAAAGTGATTGTGGCACTCCGTGGGCCCCAAATGATGAAGTGAAGTTACTCACCACACCCGGTGCTCTAAGTTGTGCTCATTCTTTCAGTAGTTTGTGAGATGAAGGCTTATAGATAATTTAGGTTTGTTTTGTACAAAACCCTATTTAATACATTGTAGAAATCTTTGAAAAAAACATGCTACAATAAAAAAGTGGTGTGATCACCTATTTAGTGGCCTCACCTACTTAATACATTGTATTAACCTATTTTTGTTTGGAATAGGAAGGCTAACTATATTCAAAGATATTAGAAGCATAAATTAGAAACATTTGTGGTTAATCTTCTTTCACGTATGTTTATTTATTAGGGTGTTTAGTTCTTTTTCATGTTTTGAGTTTTTTGTGTTGTATTATCTGTTTTTTTTAAGTATATATATAGTCGAGTTGTTGTAAGTAATGTTTTTTTGCCTCTTTTCTTTAGTGTATGTTCATTGCATAAACATAGTGTTGGTGTTGAATGTTAATTTCTGTAACGTCGAGGAAAAGACTTTGTAATATCCGAAGATAAAGCAAAATGTCTTAGAAGTTGAATAGTATATAGAATTGTTTGACATTGTGTTCGATACCTCATTCTGAATTTAAATGGGAACTGTTTAATATATCAAAAATGCTTAAGGGGGTGTTCGTTTAAGCTTGTTTCTAAGTTTTGATTCCAGCAATATAAGTTCATATTTTGGGCTTATTTTAGAACTTATGGGCTTATTTTAAATCTTATAGGCTTATATAAGCTTATTATACCCTATATACTTAGCTTATTATATAAACTTATAAAATAAGCTTATTATTAATATATAATATAAGCTTATTATAAAAGGCCATAAGTTTCAAAAGAAGCTAGTACGAATTAGCTTATGTAAACTTATATAATTTAGGATGTCTAAGACCAATAATTGTATAGTTCTACAAATTCTATATATAACCTTTTTTCCAATACAGACTATTTTGATTAAGAGTTATAACCTCAATCCCACCCATGAAAGGCCTTAATGGCTATGGGATAACAACAAATCCTTCTCAAGCAAAACACATTCATGCGACGAATTGCACACAGTGTTGCGTTTAGCGTGCGCACAAATTCTGGTGGGGTTAGATTGGGGCCTTTACCTTTCTTTGTACTTGTGGTATTAGTTGAACTTTCTGGACGGTATCGTATGCCTAATCTTCGCATCTAGTAGTCTGTACAATTTGATGCACTTGATATCTAGCTCCATAACTCAAATCCAATTATACAAAACCTTAGTAGTTATTGTGTTCTCCAAGACAACAGTCAATTACACAACTTAAAACAGATTTAGAAACAATTTTCAGAAATATTTTAAAGTCTACCTCGCCATATCATCCTAAACCTGGCATCGAGGCATCAGCATCATATTTATGGTAAGCTAGCCAAAACATTAAACTCGATTTCTATAAAATTGGAGCTTCATTGGACAAATGGTGTGACCGCAATATTGTTTTCCGTACAGAAAATTAATTACGAACAAAATTTTGTCGGAGTTGCTCAGCCATTGCAAAACACCTTATTCTCATAGCCAGGGCCGTCCCCATTGATTTTGGGGGCCCGGTGCGAAATCACAAATGAGGCCCCCATAAATCACGAAAAGTTTAACTATTATGGAAAATAAAAAGTTCTTTGACATTACGCAAAACATTAACAATAGTCAAGTCTTTCACTCTTTTTAATCCAAGTCTTTCACTCTTTTTGTATGTGGCCCAAAGTTTGTTTTCTATTTTTTGTATGTGGCCCGGTTCAACTTTGATAATATTTAACAAATACACTAAAAATTCAAAACGTTTATGTATAAAACTATAAATATTAATGGATGTATATTAAATTGGGGGCCCCTTACAAAGGGGGGCCCCGGTGCGGTGCACCACTTGAACATGCTAATCGCCGCAAGTGCTCATAGCAAATGACTGAGTTAAGTTAAATTGGGTCTCATTGGAAAAACAGTCTTATGACAATAACCTTATAGTAATTTACTTATAGAAGACCCAACTCTAGAAAAACTAAATGAAACACAAAAGAGAGGAGAATGGTTATTGACTTAGGCAAAAGTTCAATATAGATCTCATATTTGTCATAGATCTAATGAATCAATCTTAACCATTCATTTTGTTTATCAAAACAAAAAAAATAAACTTTCACCCTTTTTTTAAAAGTTAAATATCTCGCAAACCGTTTATCGTTACGCGAAAAAAATCATACCATCGTGACGAGAATTAAATTATCTTTCTATAGATATGCACTTATATATACTTTCGACGAAATTTTTTTTTCAACATTTCCGCTTAGAAAAATCACACGTGATTCGTAAAAATCACATGTGATTTTTAAAAATCACATGTGATTTGATTTTTACAAATCACATGTGATTTTTACAAATCACGTGTGATTTTTTTGAACGAAAATTTTGAAAAAAAAAATTCGTCGAAAGTATAGAGAAGTGCATATCTATGGATAGATAATTTAATTCTCGTCGCGATGGTGTATTTTTTGTAGCTTAAAGATTTATCGTTTGCAAGATATGTTGTTTAAAAAAAAGTGAAAAATGAGTTTTTATTAATTTAGATGAAAAATGAATGGCTAATATTGTTTCTTTTGATCTATGACAAATATGAGATCTATATGGATCTCAACTCTATGTGGTTATTATGTATGTCAATACTTTAAAAAGCGGAATTATAA
Source organism: Artemisia annua (assembly GCA_014162995.1). Lineage (NCBI taxonomy): Eukaryota > Viridiplantae > Streptophyta > Magnoliopsida > Asterales > Asteraceae > Artemisia > Artemisia annua. Next base: position 103,780 of record LBNU01004611.1, on the reverse strand, counting down.
TTGATTTTGTTTAACAGTGGACTTGTGTCTCAAGGATGTGTGAGAATCTTCTCAATCAAGTGGTCGCTATTTCAAGTTTTGCTTAGTTTGTTGGGGTTTTTTTTTTTTTATCTTTTTTTTTTTGAACATTCAAACTATTTATATAGATAAAAGCTAGAAAGATACTAGCAATACAAAGTCAGAGGAGAGAAAAAAAAACATACTGAGAAAACTAAAATTACATCATTGAGAAGGGATTTAGAAATTGAAACTACACCATTGGGACCATTGTATACGCGTTATGGTTGACCTGTTGGATAACCATAAATAGCTAACGGACTTAATCTCCTTGGCTGCGAAGCGGAATGATGGAGTCTTGTTCTTGAAAATGCATTCATTTCTGAGCCTCCAAATAATCCAACAGTAAGCGAGGATCACCAGGTTGAAAAGAGAACTTTTTGTTGATCCTAGGTGTGTGGTTGTGTGAATCTCAAATAACTCCCTAAGGCTGGAAGGTTTTGCGATATATATGTTGCACCAGCTAAGTAAAAAGAGCCACAAGGAGTTCGCGAAGTAGCATTGTGGGAAAAGGTGAGAAGCAGATNTTTTCAACATTTCCGCTTAGAAAAATCACACGTGATTCGTAAAAATCACATGTGATTTTTAAAAATCACATGTGATTTGATTTTTACAAATCACATGTGATTTTTACAAATCACGTGTGATTTTTTTGAACGAAAATTTTGAAAAAAAAAAATTCGTCGAAAGTATAGAGAAGTGCATATCTATGGATAGATAATTTAATTCTCGTCGCGATGGTGTATTTTTTGTAGCTTAAAGATTTATCGTTTGCAAGATATGTTGTTTTAAAAAAAAGTGAAAAATGAGTTTTTATTAATTTAGATGAAAAATGAATGGCTAAGATTGTTTCTTTGGATCTATGACAAATATGAGATCTATATGGATCTCAACTCTATTGACTTATGAAGCTATCACGTACTAAAATCATTAGATGTGGAGCTTGTTCACCATGATCAATTTGCGGTTATTACTCTATCCTTCTTCCTGTTGCAAAATCAGGTAATTCCATAAGTAAATGGATCAAGACATGCCACAATAGCCATTCAAACTATTTCGATCAATAACAAATAAAAAAATTAACATAACCCTTGTAATCATACCCATAATCATCATTGCCTCCCTCTCGAAAGAATACACAAATAATCATAACAAATAAAAACAAATAAACCAAAACCAAAAACTAAAGAATATTCAATCTGATAAATTAAAATTAAGGTTTATAATTATGTCTTAGTTAAGCTAAACACAGAGCTTTGCATATAATTGAACTAACCCTAAAGAAAATCTTGAATAATACCCGTGCACACACGGGGTGTACATATAAATCAAAATGCACGGGATTTAAAATAAGTCAAATTTAGAAAAAAGCGTTTTCCTAAAGGCTAATATAGGAGTAATAATAATATAATTAAAAAAATCATCTTAAGGCTAATATAGTTTGAATTCCATAAAGTTGACTCAACAATGATTTTTGAGAATGGAATAATAAAGAGGAAAATCCATCTACGATAGCTTTGACATCCACACTTCAATAACAAAATAAGGCTCAACTCTTTTAAAGTTGTATTGATATGCATATATCTTGCAGGCATATACTTTACCTCCTATGTATTGAAATCTAATTGGAAGGATATTTTATCATAATAGAGAAAGCCCCATCAGAAATGGAGTTGGTATAGTGTACCTCAGATTCTCAGATTAATGTTCCATTCAACAGAGTCATCACTTCCAAACGACTTGAACTTCGTTCTTATGTCCCGCATTGTGTCGTCAAGCTCTGGATCAAAAGTTTCAAAAAAAATTATTTGATAGAAAAGTGTTAAAAAGTGGCAAAGAGCTCATAACTGTAGGCGTCAGCGTAGCAATAAAAGCATACAAAGAGTTGCTTTAGATTTCTTCCCCAAGAGTGCTTAAAGCGAATAACTCATATATTTCTGCTAAAAGAATGGCTTATGTCGATTTATTACCATATCCGCCTATTTTGCCACTATTTAGTATAGTGTCTAGGCTTTTAACAATATAATAACGTGTATGACAGTGTCATCTACAAAATATCTAGCCATCATTCCTAAAACCTTGGGCGACAACTGAGTTTGTGGCAACATAAACATATCTAATATTTTATTTTAACAAATTGAGACATGATTGGTACGAAAGGAATTCATTGTTCAACATGGATGAGAAAAGTGTATATATACACACAATGCATTACTATTTAGTTAGTATATTCATAAAAGAGGTGAAGTTCCGACCACTGTTGGAGGCATCTCGGATGTTTGAGTTCTTATTGGTGTTGTCTCAAATATGTGTACTTCTTGGACATTCTTTTACATGGCAACATCAAATTTTTCCTGAATTCCAAAGATAACCAACAAAACAGTATCATCAGACAACTGCATGAATAAGCTTTCCAAATAAAAAAATTATTAAAACCAACATATAACAACAAAAGATTTGAGCACCAAAATATTTATTATAATTCTAGAAAACAAACGAACTCAATAAGCATAAAATGTTAAATTAGTTTCTCTCTATTTCTAATTAAAGTTACAATACTAATTAATTTGATACACATGCATGAAGTGGACATGGTGACTTGTTACTATATATACCTCTGATAGTGTATTTGATGTGTATGTTTCAATTTCTATATGTGTGTATAAATTACTTTTCTTACCTTAAGTAGTAGTTTCAAACCTGAATCAATTATCAAACAAGTTGGTTATTAAGGAAACGAAATCAATATATTGATTCCTCTCAGAAATCTTCTTTATATGTACCAAACTAGATTAACAACCCGCCCGATGGGCGGGCTAGTTTCAATATATTATTTACATATATTTAACATATTTGTAATTTAAATTTATATTGTTTAATATAAATTATCGTAAAACGTAAAACGAAAGAATTATTTAAATGTATCGTATACCTACAACTATAGTATTGATAAACAAATCACCATTGTTGATTCATATAAACCATTAAAAAAAGTACATCACATAGCACAAACCATCCGCCTTATCTAAGTTTGTGTAGATGAACATATATTTAGTAAAATTCGACAAACAATTGCAAAACTTTCGTGTGTAACTTATTCTTATAATTTGAATTTTGGTAAGTATCACATTATAGTAAATTTTGTAGTTTAAAATAAATTTTATGATATTTATCACTTTTAAGGTACAATGAAACAGTCCAACAAAAATGTGGGCGAAGAAGCAAATTTTTACTACTTATAACCCAATACAAACACAAACACTACAAAACAATGACATTCTTACGAATTGTTTTGTGCCATTTTACAATGTTCAATATGAGTAACAAACACACAGATTATGTCTTCGCAATTTCACGGTCCAGTTACATGGAATACCATCATGGTTGTTAGGGACTGTGTAGGGTATCGGGGACACAATAATGGTACTCGTCGTTGACATCCACCATTTCTGCAAATTAACAAACTCGTTATAATAAATCAATGGTTCTAAGTGGGTTAAAAAAATGAAGTGAAAATCAATGGGAATGATAACTAAAGTTGCACACACACTTGAAACTAAAAGGTGTGATAATAATGACCAATTTACATTACTCACAAACGCAATAATAGACTAACTGAGAATTGTCAACGAATATACAAACTGAATGTGCAAAATTGTCATTCCAGTAGTTAGTTATGGCAATGATGGAAGCAAATAAGTGGGCAGCTCCTCTTTCTTCTCTTTTCTTTCTCTAAAGCATCTAATGGGTGATTAAAACCCATGGAACTTAACATATTTGTGATACCTTCCAACATGTACTAATATATCAAGAATTTCAAATAGCCGGTTATTAACTACTTTTGACTCCTGGAAGTGTAATCACAAATCATTGACTCAGTTATAGTGGCTTATTTATAGCAAGAGCTTTTAAGATCATTCCACGCTAATCTTCATTTGATAGATGAACATACAAAAACTTCCCAAACCTTCCAGGACATAAGAAGGTTCGATCCATTACCTCTGGCCTAGAACCATGTCCCAAAAATCAGTGACTATTAGACGGGCGGGTTGATTTAAGCACTACCGTTCAAAAGGGGTACTTTGTTGTGGGTCAAAAGGGATTATGTTGACACAACTCTCTTAGTCTGGATTATTTATCAATGTGTTAAAAGCACAAACACCTACGTAAGTATTAAATTCAAAATAAATCCTTAAATTCGGTAAAATTCTACCTGAGTAGATGATAGATTCGATTTACTACAGATACATAAAATGTATAATCACTCACCATTAAGCTATGAGATGTCATCAAGGCTGATTAGAACCTTAAGTACCATTTCAACTTTATCAACATCACGTGGCACACAAAATCCTCTCCTGTAACATCAAAACACCAACAAACAATCACACGTTACACAGAAAATTACAGTAAAACTGGGTATTTGTGTAATCCAAACTACTTCCATTTATCTACTTATTTTAAGGTAAGATGAGCATATTCTAATAAGCATGTACGAAGCGAGTGATTTCAAATTGTATATTTTAGCTTCATTTAAATTTACTATTTTACAACATATTTAACTTAAAACGTTTTATAAATGAAAATTTATTTGATAGTTTAACGTCACGTCATAATTTTTACTTACCATTTCATTCACAAACTGAATTTTTATTATTTTAATATTTGGGCTTACCTCGTTAGCTGCCTTTCAACTCGTTCAGTTAATGACCAAATGGCTAGCATACTGTAGAGATTAATTGACGACTCTTTTTAGTTGCAACAACACCATTCTTGGTCATGACCACACTTCTTTGGTTCCAAATGCATACTAAAGTTCACTTAACCTGCAAATTAGAGTTTTATAACTTACTAAGGTCAAATGAGTTATAAGCTAACCGTTGCTGTTGCTTCAAAACATGGTGCCAATTGTCAATCAGGCATAAAGAGTATCTTTTCTTATATGTAAATCATAAAAAGTAAGAAAATCAATATTAAGTACAAAGGAATAATATTTTATATTTTTGTAACATATATATTCATGGAAACTCAATTAACTTTCCAAAGTTCCTTTTTAGCTTCAGGTCTTGCGCAAAAACAAAATCCAAGCCACTATGCTCAGATGCAATCTTTTGAACAATAGGTGCTTGCTCATGTGTGTATGCTTCTGTAAAATAATAAGTTTATTCCATCATATAAGTTTTCTTATTTATTGATTTATTTTTTTGTTTTGCAAATGACAAGAAGGGGAAAGAGAATAAATCACCTGCGCCGATAAACTCTAACATCAAAGTTGGAGCTTCGGGGAAGTCTTTCCTATTAGCAAGATTCACATCTTTTGCTACAACCTCGTCTAACAGCTCCACCCTTGACAACTACACGAAACACATCCATTTAATTCTAAAGTATTTCATAGTTTAAACAAAGAAATGATTTTAAAACTAAAGAAACCGGTGAAACTTGAAAGTTCTTGTAAACTATAAATAATAGTAAACGCACACTTGTAATGTGGAGATCATAGCTGCTATTGCAACATCAGCTCCATCTTTAACGGTTGGAAAACTGCACATTGCTACCTGCAAAGAAATTTTAATAATTTTCATTATTCACATGTAAAGAATAGTTTTCTAACCTGATGTAGCGGCAATCAAATCAAAATGTTAGGATCCAACCACAAACACTATCGGTATACCCCTTTAGCTCAATGTCTTTAACCTTGCTATGCCGCAAATCCAAACACCACATGTCAATTTTAATGAATAAGCTGTTTGTAAGGGGGTGTTTGGCTTTGAGTTCTAAAAGTAATCATGTGATATGACATAATTAACTTTTACAAAACGTACTATATATATTTGACTTTAGTGGTTTCTAACAGGGTGTTTGGCGTGTAATGACCTTTGAAAAAACTAAAATGAAGAAGACAAAAGTTTAAAACATCACCTGTAGCCCTGTAGGAGATTCCAATGCCTCTCTTGATTTAGCAACTTTTATATTGACAGTGTCCAAATTCTATGTGAAAACAATAGAATGAATCTTAACCAACAATTAAGTAAAGAAAACATCAATGAATAAAAATAATAATCATAACAGAAACTTGATCATTTTGTATCAACCATGAGTATGAGCCTTTCCAAATCCATGTGGATGCCATATACTTATGACTCTAGCTTTTACTTTGATATCTTAACCAACTATGCAAATTTAATCTGCAAGATATATGATACATGAGAAACTTAGATAATTGATACATGAATAATCACAGAGCTAATGAACGTACATCTAACGTAATGTATAAAATGATAAAAAGATGTTTTGTGTTACAAAAACAACACATTTAAGAGATGAGAATACGAATGGCGCTTTCTGTAAGAGAATGAATGTAGAGGATGCAATCACTGCAGGTTATATGAATGTGATTAGGTTAATTGTGAATTAAAAAAGAGCTAAATAAGGGAATGATATATCAAATCAAACTAATTAACAAAATTAGCGATTATTAAGGAAATTTAAATTCCGGTTTAATGTATTTGCGTCAAATTGCTTAAATGACCAATTTTTCAGGGATTTGATCATGCTCCACAATGGTTAAACAAATTTCTTAATTTTCTTAGTTTTATCACCTTCCACAAGAAGTAAACAAACGATAAGATCAAATCACACATTTTCTACCTCAATATCTTGTTAAAAATTAATTTAAAAATATATAATTAATAATTCATATTGCACATAGCATCGTTATAGCAAAAACATTTTTTTTTATCACACATGGTTAAAAAACCTTATCATCATAAAGACAGGCAAAAATTATAAAAAAACAAAAAACATGAACATTATCAGTATCTAGAAAAATTAGGTAGATTATCAGTAAAAAAAACATGAACATTATCATTATCATCATGGATTAAGTGGATCGTTATAGTAAATTTTGTTGACCGGAAAATCATTGCCATTAATTAGGTCGCCAGAAAAATTTACGGTCAATAATCGATCCACTTAATCCACCGGGAAACGGTCCCTTTATCAAGAACTAAAAATTGAAAACCCAAAAACAAAACAAATCATTGTGAATATGGTAATCATAAAATACATTAAAAAAATCGCACACCTAATTTCGTATGACAGCCGGATCTAATTTCGTATGACAGCCGGATCTGGTAGTTGGTATACCAAATACCATACTTCGCCGGGTATAGCAAGAAATCAAGAACAAAAACATTATTATGCATGACATAGACATGATTTCCGCCGGTTTAATTTTGGATTCAATTTCCTCCAGATCCAGTTTGAGAAGAAAGTTGTTATGGAGTTATTTTCGGTGAAGTGAGAAACGGATATTGAATGCAATAACAATCGGTCAATGCTTTGTAATTTACATTGTTTGGGAGTTTTTTCATTAAAAGCAGGTGCAGATTCAAAGTTGTTTGGGAGTTTTTTTAGGGGAAGTGATAAACAGGTATTGAATGCAGGGAGAATAGGTCAATGCTTTCCTCCAGCGTGTCACTCCACGTGGCATTTCTCTCTCCTCCAGCTAATTACTTAGTTGCCATGTCATCAATTAGAAACAGGCTATTATATAGGTTGGGATAATACAGATGTACTATTAAACATCAAACCCACTAAACAGGATCCTTGTTCTCTAAGCTCAAAACAAAATGGAGACGAAAATGAAGATATTAGTGATGATGATGGTTGTTTTGCTTCTTTTTAGCTTCATAATGAACCCTATTCGTGCAGCTTCAAATGATGGCATTGATGTTGAATCAAAAAAGGGAGGACGTGGACGAGGTTTTCGAGGAGGAGGAGGAAGTTCTAGGAAACATATATAAAGGAACAACCTATCGATATCGTAGACATGAATGCAGTGGTTCAATGAATGCAACAAGTGACCACAGCAATACTACTCGAGTTCATGGATGCAGTCACAATTGTGGAAGCCTTCACGCATCTGCTATGCACCCATTGGCTTCGAGTATCTTAGGTGTACTAGTTTTTTTGTGCTTAGCTTAGGATCCTTAATTCTGTCTTGGTATTGTAGGATTTCTAAGTTAATAGATGGTTGGTGTTTTATGATGTTGCTTGTATTTCCAGTGTTTCGCTACTTTTAAGTATTCAAGCTATGTAGTATTTCTAATCAAAAGCTTTGTCTATTTGATAATATTTAGTAATTTGTGATATCTATAGTGTTTTTAACTGTGGTTTATAGATGCTATAAGAGGGTAAGGAGTGGTAACACCTAATAACACCAACACCACTATCACGTCAGCGCCATATCATTTTAACACCAAATAACATAACACCAAAAACACCAGGAAATCATAACACCCAATAACACCACTTTTTACAATTTTACAAATTCTACCCTCAACAATTTCATTCATTAAACATTCAAACACTATATTATTAAGATTTGAATTTCAAATGTATCCCGCTCATTTTTGAATTTGAATTTCAAATCTATCCCGCTCATTTTTTAAATTTGAATTTCAAATCTATCCCGCTCCTAGTGTTTCAAACGCCTATAAATAGCATACCAATTTACAAATTTTTTTCAAACTTCAAACATTTGAAATGAGTAATCGTTGGTCAGTAGAAGAAGAAATCTTGCTAGCTCAAGTTTGGGTTGCAGTTCATGAAGATCCTGTCGCCCACAATGCAATGTCATTTTGGAACCGAGTTGTAGCCATGTTCAACCAACGTTCTGACGGTGTCAATCGAAACAGAGATATGGTCATGAGTAAGTGGAGCAGACTCAACTGTGAATGTGTTGTATTCAATGGTATTTACCAACAATTGCGACGAACAACCTGGGACGATGACATTGTTTGTCTCATCAATGCAATGAGAAATTTTAAAGATCGCTATCAAGGGAAAAGCTTCAAGTATGTTCAGGCATGGGAGATTTTGAGAACCCACCCATATGGGCCGAATAAAATGCCTAACGGTGTTGTATGTCATGTTTCGTATCGTATCTGTCATTTGTGTTGTATGTCTTGTTTTCGTATTGTGTTGTAATGTTAATTTAAGGAAATAAATTTATTTAAAAGAAACACACTAAACAAAAGTACTTAAACGTTACATAAACATAATTTAAAAACGATGCTAAATTAAAACATCGCCTAAACATAAACATAACTTCAGTCGTAGTCCGGGTGATCCCAGGTTTGAGAGTTGTTGGAGTCATACCCGTCATCATACGCAGAGTACCTCGCAAACTTCTCTTCCTCTAACTGAGCTTCCAACCTACTCAGCTCCCGCTCATCCTCAGAGTTCCAGCCACCATCATTAGCTGCCACAACTTGTTGCACAACAACTCTTGGTGCAGATAAACTTAATGCACCTTGTTGATGTTGTTGTTGTTGTTGCTGTTGTTGTTGTTCAACCATAGCAGATTTAACATTTTCTTGAAAACTCCAACGGATCTTGTTGGATATTTGGGACTGTATCTGGTTGACACAACCCCATAGCGATTCAACAACAGCAGCTTTCTTACAATATTCATCGTACAAGAACGTGTCGATCACATATTTCCTATCATCTGAGATGTCTGTGCACGCTGCGTAGCGTTTCCTAAGTTGTTGTTTTTGTTGTTTCGCAACCTCAAACTTCTTGATGACTTTTTTTTGGGTAAAGGGGAGTAATCCTGCACCCTGGTAAATATATTAACCAAAAAACTTTTAAGTACAATGGATATGGGTGAAGTCCCACATCTCAGCCCGTTACATAGGCTAAAAGCTTACATAACAAGATACTTCCTAATTTCTAAAAACTAGAAATCAAACCACAACTCAATGATAACATAAGAACAACGAAATGAATTACTTCCTAGGGCCTTGAAGCTTGGTACCATACATGGCATTAAAAGCATCCAAATTACCGGGAAGATCATACACCTGGTTCGCATAATCATCATAGTCATCATAATCTTGTTCAAACTCTTGCCCCCCACCAAAAAGATTAGCAGACTCATCAAATGGGTTGGCAACCTCGCCTTCAGAATCAGACACCACAATTTCTCCCACCTTTGAAAATGGGTTTCCCCTCTTAGTGGCAGAGGTCGACGGGATAGGATGACCATCATCATCCACAAGAGTTGCTCAACCATCAATATGTAGCTTTTCAAGCTTACCAATTTTCTCAACAATAGGAGTAGAACCCTTACTCAACTCTTCCTCATTAACTTCCATAGTATTACCTGTCTTATTAGACTCATCCTTATTAACTTCAATTGTACTAGTTGTCTTACTAGACTTATCCGCATTAACTTCCATTGAACTACCAGCATTCACATCCTTGTTGTTATCATTAGACGGAGTACCAAAAGCATCCGCATCATCAATATTAAGGGCATCAAACTGATTAGATGTAGAAATCTTCGTGCCACTCGCACTAGGCACATCAGAAGTCCTCTTCTTAGTGCCATCCACCTTCTTAGGTTCAGTTGGAGTCTTCTTGGGTTGATACTGAAACTGCTTACCCACAACTGGTTTAGTAAACCCTCTATTACCCTGAGTTGTAGAACCACCTTGCTTACCTTTCTTTCTATTATTGACAGTCATGAAACCATCATTAACAGACTTAGTAGATTGAACTGGAGGTGCAACGACTTTAGGACAATCCCTCAGAGTATGACCAAAGATCTTACAGTTATCACACCGAGGTGGTT